>CAUYQU010026365.1:0-58241 GCA_963574635.1 Cheracebus regulus
TCACATTCAGGTACACCTATCAAACGTAGATTAGGTCTTTTCACATAGTCCCATATTTCTTGGAGACTTTGTTCATTTCTTTTTACCCTTTTTTCTCTAATCTTGCCTTCTCGTTTTATTTCATTGAGTTGATCTTCGACCTCTGATATCCTTTCTTCTGCTTGGTCAATTCAGCTGTTGAAACTTGTGTATGCTTTGCGAAGTTCTCATGTTGTGTTTTTCAGTTCCATCAATTCACTTATATTCCTCTATAAGCTGTTTATTCTTGTTAGCATTTCATCAAATCTTTTTTCAAGGTTCTCAGTTTCTTTGCATTGGGTTACAACATGTTGTTTGAGCTCAGAGAAGTTTCTTATTACCCACCTTCTGAAGCCTGTTTCTGTCAATTCATCAAGCTCATTCTCCATCCAGCCTTGTTCCCTTACTGGTGAGGAGTTGTGATCCCTTGGAGGAGGAGAGGCATTCTGGTTTTGTGTGTTTTCATCCTTTTTGCGCTGGCTTCTTCCCATCTTTGTGGATTTATCTATCTGTCATCTTTGTAGTTGTTGACTTTCAGATGGGGTCTCTGAGTGGACGTCCAGTTTGTTGATGATGAAGTTATTTCTTTCTGTTTCTTAGTTTTCCTTCTAACAGTCAGGTCCCTCTGCTGTAGGACTGCTGAGGTCCACTCCAGGCCCTGCTTGCCTGGGGATCACTGCAGCTGCTGCAGAACAGTAAGGGTTGCTGCCAGTTTCTTCTGCTGCTATCTTTGTCCCAGCAGGATACCCACCAGATGGCAGTCTGAACTCTCCTTTATGAGGTGACTCTTTGGATATACAGGGGTCAGGGAGCTGCTTGAGGAGACAGTCTGTCCTTTATAGGAGCTCAAGTGCTGAGCTGTGAGCTCCGTTGTTCATTCAGAGCTGCTAGGCAGGTATGTTTAAGTCTGTTGCAGCAGAACTTATAAACGCCTTTCCCTCCCCGCAACAGGTGCTCTGTCCCAGGGAGTTAGGGCTTTATTTATAAGTTTCTGTCATGCTGCTGCCTTTTTTCAGAGCTTCCCTGCCCAGCAAGGAGGCAGCCTTGTCACAGTCTGCCTGCAGAGGCTTTACTGAGCTGCTGTGGGCTCTGCCCAGCTGCTGTGTGAACTTTCCTGCAGTCCTTTTTATATGAGTATAGTTAGAACTGCCTTGGCAATGGCGGCCCACCTCTATAATAGCAGACTCTCTCTGTAATGGCGGGCTGCCTTGGCAATGGCGGGCTGCCTCAGCAATGGCAGACTACCTCCATAGTGGTGGACTGCCTCGGTAATGGCAGACGCCCCTCCCCAACAGAGTGGGACCATCCAGGGTTCAGCTGTGCTTGCTGTGAAACTCAATCCAGAGCATTTTAGATTGCTGTGGGTTGTGGGGGTGGGACCAGCCGAGCCTGACCACCTGGCTCCCTGCCTCAGACCGCTTTTTTTTCTGTTGAACGGGCCACGCTGTCTCCCCGGCTTTCCAGTAGCCTGTTGAAAAGGCACCAGGATCTGTGTGATTTCCCATGCGGCGACCCACTGCACTGGCTGAAACAGCCATGCTGAGATTCATGGCACTTTTTTGCCCAGGAATCTCCTGGCCTGGCTTCCTGTTTCAGTCCCCTTCTTATCAGTTGAATGGGCGACTCTGTCTCCCAGGAGCTCTAATCGCCAGCTAAAACGGTGCCTGGACCCGTGTATTTTGTGCAGAGACCCGCTGCGCTGGCTAAAACAGCTGCACTGGCGACCCATGGGGCTCCTCTGCCTGGGAATCTCCTGGTCTGTGGGCAATAAAAATCCAACTGGAAATGTGGCGTCCACTCACCCTCCACACTTTCACTGGGAGCTGCAATCGTGAGTGGCTCCTAATCAGCCATCTTGGCTCCCCTGACCTTCTTTTCTTTTTTTTTTTAATGGCAGTGCCTTGATCCTAGTCCTAGAGATTTCTGAATTCGCTAATCTGGGCATAGCCAGGGGTCCCAGGTGCTTCTAATGGGAAATCAAGACCGAGACTCACTGTCAGAGCAAGGCGTCCCAAGTGTGGTGGGGGAGTGGAGAGGGGGCCAGAATCACCTTCTCAGCACCCACACCAGACCCTCTGAATTAGGATGGCTGGGAGGGACCCAGGCACCTGCATTTTGTATGCCCCCCGCAGCACTGGGGTAGGCCTAGACTGGATGCTCCAATACTGGGGGCCCTGGTGGGGAGGCCCTGGGACCAGAGGACAGGGCCCCAGGAAGGAAGAAGAACATAGAAAAGGTGAGGAAGATGGGCATGTCCTATTTTTAAATAATTTGAAATGGAACCTTTATTCATTTCATATCTTATTTTCTTCCTCTCGCTCACTTAGTTTCCTGTTCCAGGACCCAGAATCCAAGATAATGCTCTTAGAACCACTCTTTAGTCTCATTAGACACATAGTAGATGCTCAGTAAATATTGACTGAAGGAAGTACGGGTAAACTCTGGTGGGGTATCCTGGAAACATAACTACCAATAACTGCTACTGCTACTGAACTATGTGGGAGAGTGATGAAATGTGTTTCCAAGCTCTAATAGCCAATTTCCAATGAACTTTTGATAAGCAGCCCATTTGTTAAATTTGACTATATATGAGTATGTGTGTGTGTATGTGAGAGAGAGAGAGAGGGCAGGGTGGTGGGAGAGAGAGTTCTGCTCTGGATGAACCCAGCGGGGGATTTGTCCTTGGGGATCTGCCCTGAGATTTGCCATGGGGCACCCAGATTGATATTCCCAGTGGGGCATTTATGGAGATGGCAAAGCAGAACAAGGTCGGGATAGGAGGGCCTGAGTGGCTGCTAAGGAAAGAAGCAGCTGGGAGAAGCCAAAGAAGGCTGACAGGTCTAGGGCAACAGGGCCAGGAGTTGGAGTGTGGCTCTAGGGGAGCTGGGGGTCCAGGATGGAGCTGTGAAGTACCCAGAGCATCAGGGCGCCTTGCACATGACCTTGCCGAGGTGTGCAAGAGCAACCCCAGCAGGTCAAAGGTTCCAAGCAGGAAAGTGATGGATGCAGCTGGAGGGGCAGAGCTGTGGGACAGAGGCCATGAGGTCACGGGGACCAGGAGGTCACTGGCAGCCTGGACCCCCTAGGCCCCAGCCAGCTCATGGCAGGCACTCTCTCTCCATGTTTGCTGTGGGAGAGAAGAAGGGCTGGTCTCCACTGGGAGCAGGCAGATCCAGGAGGGCATTGGGCTGGACAAATGGCCTTCCTACCTTTTCACAGTGTGAAACTTGGGCAGCAGCAGCCAACAGGAATCCCAGGGGGTGCAGTTTTCAGGAGGATTTCAGATCTCAATTTGATTCTTGCCACAACCCCTCACCATCCCTCCCCCTCCCCACCCTTCCCCCATGCCAGCATTAGTGAGGAAATAGGTAAAAAGCTGAAAGAGAGAGAAGCAGGGTGGGTCTGGAAACCTGGGCAGAGCCTTCCCTTCTGTGAGCCTCTGGAAAGCTCAAGAGGCAGACAGTGTCTCGTGGGGATGCTACAGTCAGCCTGCTCCAGTGAGTCCTTTCCTCTCCCTGGGACAGCCACTGAACTCAGAGTGAGGGGCTTGGAGGAGACCCCCCAGTCCCTGACTGCCCTGTCCCAGGTTGGGCTGTCTGTACTGAAGTCAGGCTGTCAGCTCTGCAGGGAACTCTGGCCTCTGGCTGGAGGCTGTCTTTGTCCCCAGAGTCTCAGCCCTACTTCTTACTGATGGAGTTCTCCGGAGAGGGGGTCATTCACAAGGGAGGTGACACTGATGGCCTTGGGGGAGGGGGCTGTCCCTGACCACACAGGGTGACAGTGATTAAATGCACCAGCAGCTGGGCCATCAGGGTCCTCCCTGCTGCTAATTTGGGTCAATTAAGCCAATTTGTCTTTGTTGACTTGAAGTCTCTTCTGTGTAATGGCTCTGGCCCCTCTGGGGCTTCAGAGGGAAGAGAAGAGGGAGGAGGCAGCCCTCTGGCTACATGGCTACCTCTCCCTTCCCACCCCAAAGCCCCAGGCTCAGGGACCTTCCTCAACCTTGTGACCCTCTCATTGTCCCGCTGGAGGGCCTCCACAGCTGTCATCCCTGCAGATGCTTCAGGGTTAATCTCCACAGATGAGCAATTAGGGCTCCTCCAGAGAAGGTGCTACTCCAAGTTAGTGGGAGACGGGGACACCAAACCCACCATTTGGAATCACAGTCTGGTGTTCCTCTCCCTGTACCATTTGACCTCTCCAGTCTCCGCAAGGCACTAGGTCCATGGTCTGGCCCCTTGAGAGTCCTGCTGCCATGGTCCCCTGCAGGGTTCCAGGGAACACCATTTAAAAACCAATTCCTCAGCCTATTAGGCTTCATCTGGCACCCAAAAAAGAAGGGAGGCAGGGACCAAAAAATGGTGTCTCCAGAGAGTGAGACAGCTGCCTCCGTGTGGCCTCCCAGTCTAGGAGAGGACAGAGTCTGAAACGAACAATCATGCTGCCTCTAAGCTGGCTCTTGTGTTCCACTGTCCCCAGACCTGGCCCGGCCCACAAAGGAGATTGAGACAGCAGCCTATTGGGCACAGGTCAGAGATGAGGCTGACACAAGGCTCTGTCCATTCTGAGGCCCCCTTCACTTCTCTGGGCCTCAGTTTACCCATCTCTGGCATCACAGGGGCTGAAGAGGAAGGTAGCACTAGGCCTCTGCACTGTTACATCTGGAGACTTGGCCTGAAGAGGACCGGGGTGGAGGAGGAGGCTTTTGTCCCTTGTAACCTAGGAGATGTGCTCCCTCTCTGTCTCCATTCTTGACAGGCGAGAGCAGGTGGGACATGTTGTCACACTGGAAACTGGCAGGGACAGGAAGACCCAGAACTTCAGCATCCTCTGCAGGAGGCTGCAGCTCAGATTTCATCCCCATAGAGCCAATCTGGCAGAGGAAGGTCTTTGCCCAGGGCAGTGGGGTCAAAAGGAAGGAGCTGTGGTTTCTGGGGAAGAAGAGAACCCAGGAGCACACAGAAGGATTAGTGTCCACCAAGGACAGAATTAGCTGATGAGCTTCCCTTTCAAACTCCACAAGATGACTTCCTTAACCCATCTGTGACTCGAATCATTGGCGCCAAGGGCAGAAGTTGGAAAAGCAGGTCCAAGTGGGATGGAAATAAGTGGACTGTCATTGCAAAGAGAGATGCCAGTCGCCTCTTTGAGATCATCCTGGAGGTGCTGGTGTCAAACATCAGAGCCAGCTGCTTGGGGCTGGGAGGTGGCATTGCGTCCCAGGGCAGAAGCTGTGTCCTCCCAGCCTAGGTCTGTCTTACACAGGAAGGGGGTCATCTCCTGGTGTTAATTCACTTGCACTAAGTCATCTTCCTGGCTGCATCTAGGCTGACAGAAAGTGGGATGGGCAGGATCAGGCTGCGAGATAGTGATGTCTGGAGGAGACCCTGACCTCCTAGCCATCCTCCTGGGGTATAAGCCAGTGTCTGTGTCAGATGTGTGTAACCTCAGATTCCTCCGCTGCAATGTCAGGGTGTCTAGGGCAAGAGCCTGGAGGGTAACAGACTCACAGACCACTCGGACCCCTAGAAGGAACCTGAAGGAGAGGCTGGCTCAACCCCCTTTTATTATTACTGTTGGGGAAACTGGGGCCAGATGGTTCTCCCCCATCCCCAGTTAGCACACTGTGCAGATGTGCTCCACAAAGGCTAGAGCATGACTCCCAGGCTCAGCTGAGCACGGCTTTCCTAGTCATACTTCAGAACCTCCACGTCCTGCCAGCGACTGCAGGAAGAGGGGCTCTGTGCCATAGCTGCTCCTGCACGGGGATCCAGCAGACAGAGGACATAGTGGTGTCAGGCAGCGATGTTGCGTGGACCTGGGTCTGGACCCTAGAGGGCACCCTCAGAGGCCATTCCTTCCCTGTGTGGGCACTGGCAGGGTCCTCCTCTGGCCAGCTTTTTCCTCTGGATATTTCTGTCCTCCCCTCCCTGAGCCCTGCCTTCTCAGCCTTATGGTAGCTCCTCTGCAGTGCCCACCACCCTTAGTGATGTGCCCTTGTGGGCCCCCATCCCTGGCCATCTCGGCCACACTCACTGTCTGCGCTGTAACTGGCCACTCGTCCACCGTCTCCTGTGGGTATCAGCCCCCTCCCCCACCAGGTCTGCTCCCTTCTTTCATCCCCCTCCCTCCCTCAGTGGAGCTGACCTCCCTCCACCCAGAGGCCAAAGCAGGACAACTGCACCCTGCTCTTCCTCCTGCCCTGGAGGCCCCTTGGACTGTGCTGCTTTAGAGTAACAGCAACAGTAAGCTTCTTCCTGAGTGCGGGCATTGTTCTAAGGGCTTTGTTTAATCCTCACAACAGTCCTTATACTGTCTTCACTTCACAAGCTCAGAGAAGGCAGTAACATCACACAGCACTGATACCAGTTGGGCTGGGGCCAAGTGCAGACAGGGTCTGAGCTCTTCAGAATGGCTTCCCTCCTTCTTTGCTGCCCCTGGCTGTTCAGGCCTCCGCATCTCTCTCCTGGACCACGACAGCTGCGTCCTGAGTGCTCCCCCTAGTCTTATTCCTTCCCCTGCACACCATCCACCAAGAGAGCGCATTCCAAAATGAAAATCAGACCATGTCACCAGCATCCGTCCACCTTTGATAGCTTCCATCTCCCACTGCCTGTGTGGAGGACGAGGTCCTCCCAGCTCCTCATGGCAGCCTCCAAGGCCCCTGCAATCTGACCTTGCCTGTTCTCCCGTCATCACCTTTGTCTCGTCCTCTCCCTCCCACATGCGCACCCTCTGCCCCCTCCCCCCGCTCAGATAACCAGCAGCGCCTGAGCTCACGGAGCCCCTCATCCCCTGCTGGCCCCTTGTTCTGCCTGGCTGACTCCTGCCACTCTTCCAGCTGAGGACCTGCAGGCTTCCTGCTCTGCACCTGGAGCATCTCCACTAGTGGCCTATGGGTCTGTCCCCCTCAGAGACCAACTTTGACCTCTCTGTGCCCCTCCCCCGCACAGTAAGCCCTTGAGGGACTGAAGAAAGGGAAAGAATGCATTTTGAGGAAGATGAAGTCCAAAGTCTAACGAGAATGATTTATTATTAATAGCAACAGCTAAAGTTTATTACTGAGCACCTCTGTGCCAGGTGCTGCACTTCTTC
Organism: Cheracebus regulus; assembly: GCA_963574635.1. Taxonomy (NCBI): domain Eukaryota; kingdom Metazoa; phylum Chordata; class Mammalia; order Primates; family Pitheciidae; genus Cheracebus; species Cheracebus regulus. The sequence continues at coordinate 7,114 of CAUYQU010026365.1, forward strand.
ACGGCAGCCCCATGAGCTGGATGTTACTGTTGTCAGCACTTTAAAGGACAGGTGGCTGAGGATCAGCAAGGTTAAGCAACTTTCTTAAGGTCACACAGCTGGAAAGAGGCAGGACTGGGATTCAAAGCCTCAAAGCCAGGTTCATCTGAGTCCAAAACTTAAGCTGGAGACCTCTTTCTGTAACCCACCTGCCAAAGCTGTCCAGAATAACTGGGTGATCCTGGACGGGGCCTGTGGATGCGTAGCCTGCACTGAGAGGGAGGTGTCTATCCTCGACTTCCTGAAGAGCTGATTGTATTTTCTTATGTAATCGGCCATGAAGTCCTAAGTGGGTAGATTCAGGTCCCTTGTCACCAACTGTCACACAGGCTGTTGGGGCCCTCAGAGCATGAACTGTGTAATGAGTGAGGCTCAGCCCAGCTCCAGAACCATGTAGTGCTTCAAAGCTGGGCCCAGGAAAGGCATTTTCTTTTGGAATAAGAGGGTCAGGTGTGCTCAGCACCTGCCTCAGGGTAGGGTCAACCAGGAGGGGTGGACCCTTCTAAGCTAGCTCCTATGGAAGGTCTTCCCTCCCCATGCAGAACAGGCCCCACTGAGCCAGCCTCCCCCAAGCACCCCCAGCATCACAGCATCCTGACCCCACCCTGCTGTCCTGCCTGGGCTGAAGACAGGGAACTGTCCTGTGGCTCTCCTAAGCCATAGCCTTGCCTACAGGCAGAGGAAGGGCTGAGATTATCCTTCAAAGCCTCCCACCACTGTCAGCATCAGGATTCTGAGCATCTAGGAAAAAAGATTTATTAGCTATTGCCATGATAATACCACAAAACAAACCATCCCCAAATCCCATGGCCTGAAACAGTGAGCATTTATTTCTCGTGAGTCAACCAGATGTCTGGGGTTTGGCTGCTCTAGGCTGGGGTCAGCCGGCTAGACTCCCAGCTGCTGATGTGGCCTTGGTCTGGTCATGCTTCTTTCCTCTACTTTAGAGCCAGTGCTACTTGAGATGTATTCTTCTTGCGGCGAAAAGGCTCAACTGTGCAAGCATGTTTCCAACCTCTACTTTCATCCCATTCACTAAAATCTCATTGCCTAAAGCAAGTCCCATGACTGAGCCTCAAATCAGGAGGTGGAGAAGTCGATTCCACCCAACATAGGGCCATGGCAGGAGCATAGCTATGTCATACTATTCCAGAACAGTGGGAAGAATTGAGAACGGGCTGGGTGCAGTGGCTCACGCCTGTAATTCTAACACTTTGGGAGGCTGAGGCAGGTGGATCACGAGGTCAGGAGTTCGAGACCAGCCTGGCCAACATGGTGAAACCTGTCTCTACTAAAAATACAAAAAATTAGCTGGGCATGGTGACGGGCATCTGTAATCCCAGCTACTTGGGAGGCTAAGGAAGGAGAATCACTTGAACCTGGGAGGCAGAGGTTGCAGTGAGCTGAGATCGTGCCACTGCACTCTAGCCTGGGCAACAAGAGCAAAACTCCATCTCAAAAAATAATAAAAATAAAAAATAAAAGAATTGAGACCAATAGTTCAGTCTACCACACAGGGAGAGAGTAGTCCAGAAATCAGAACTGGAAAGGGGCTGAGAGGTCACAAGCATAGACACTGAGGCCCAGGGAGGAGAAGAGACTTGTCCAGTCACATAGCAAGAGCTGGGCAGAACTAGGAGAACCACACATGCTCAGAGTTCTAGGTTCCTTCTGCCCCACAGCTCTACCTCTCCTTCGCCCTCCGGCACTTCTGGAAGGCCCAGTCCCTGGACGAGGGGTGCCTGGCGAGGCATAAGCCCAGTCTCATACTCAGACCATGGTTCTTACGTAGGTTCCCTGGCAAGTTGGAGGAGCTGGGCCACCCAGGGTTGGGTCGGTGGTGTGCCATTCCTGAACCCAGAACCTCCACGAATGAGCAGGGAGACATGGCTGCTTCAGTTTTCCCAGCTCCAACCCCATGTGCCGTGCCTGACTGCACTTCCTCTGCCCATAGCATAGTACAGGGGCCCTCCTCTCCGCACTCACCCGCTCCCTCTCTCTTCCTTTCCTGGCCTTTTTTTTTCTTCCTCCACCTTCCGCACAGCAGGCAGCAGCTCCGACGAATGGCAGCCTCCTAGAATCTCACAGCTGGAAAATCATCCAGGCCAACCAGCTGCCAGTGCTGAAGGCCCTGCACGGCATCCCTGATGGGAACCAATCAGCTTCAGGTGGCTAGGATCCTTCCTGGGACAGGGAGCTCAGTACGCTATAAGGCAGCTCCTTCCATTACTGGGCAGCACTGACCCTGGGAATTACTAACCCACTTTTAGTTCCAAGACAGCCTTCCCCAAATTTCCATTCACTGATCTTAGCTCCACCAATATTTAGGGAAAACTTACTGTGTAAAAGCTGTGGACCGAAATTACAGAGTTAGGGTCACTGTGTACCTCCTCAAGTGCCCACAGACCACAGGAGGAGACAGACACAGCAACGTGGTGCAGGGTGACATGGGCTTGGGCAGAGAAGGATGGGGAACGAGGGTTGTCTTGGGGAGGACCCCTATTCTTCCTGCGGCAACAAACAGATCTCTTCCCAAAGGAAAACGCTGCTCCTCTTTTCACAATATTTCAAACACCAATGTGCAGGATTTTATTCTTCACACCAAGCAATTCTCCAGTTCTCTGTGGCCACGTAACGGGTGTCCACAATTCAGTTTAATTTGGATATTACCTGCCTGGAGTTAATACAGACTCTACAGGTTAAAGGCTCAGTCCCACAAGACTTGCTGCCCATTTCAGATGCCAATTGCAAGGATTGAGGTACCAATCCAGGTACTACAATTCTGTCTGACTCAGCTACGATGGGCATTCCCAGGACCTTTCCTCAAGTTCAATAACTTACTTCTGTGGCTCAAAGAACTCAGGGAAACCCTTTTTTTTTTTTTTAACTATTACCAGTTTACTATAAAGGATACTATAAAGGATACAGATGAACAGCCAGATGGATAGGTACATAGGGTGAGGTCTGAAAGGGCCCCGAGTGCAGGAGCTTCTGTCCCCCTGAAGTTGGGGTGTGCCACCTTCCCCGCACACGGATGTGCTGTTCACCAACCTGGGAGCCCTCCAAACCCCGTAGTTTAGGTAGGATTTTAATAAAGGTTCCATTATGTAGGCTTGATTGATTCAATCATTGGCCATTGTTGATTGGCTCAGTCTCCAGCCCTAGTCCCCTCCTCGGAGGTCAGGGAGTGGGGCTGAAGGTTTCAACCTTCTAATCACAAGCTGGTTCCCCTGGCAACCAGCTACAACCTCCTGGAGTCACTCCATTAGCATAAACTCAGGTTTGGTTGAAAGGGGCTTATCATGAATAACAAAAGATGCTGCTCTCACCCCTGTCACTCAGAAATTCCAAGGGTTTTAGGAGCTCTGGGTCAGGAACAGGGATGAAAACCAAATACATATTTCTTATTATGTCACAAAATCACACTTGCTCAGGACGCTCTACAGAGGCCTTGGTGCTACTCAGACTTGGGTTTGAGTTCCAGATCCGTCATCTACTAGCAATGATCTTGGACATGGCTAGGCTGCAGTGTCTTTCTGTGTGCAGTTGGGATGATGGACGCATATTCTCCTGGGGAATGGAAGGTAGAATACATACAGCACTCGGCACATGCAAGAACTCAGTGATGATGCTGTGGCCATTGTTACTGTTCATTTTGCAACCCAGGAGGGAATCAGCACTTAGCACGTCTGCACTCCTGAAGTTAAAACCTTGCTTTTCCAAGTGGGAGTGTCCACTTACCCCACATTGGAGTCTGCAAAGAACTGTTGGGAATATGACTCTGTTATCTGCCTTCTTGTCTTTTCCTCTCAGAAATGAGGATGGAGGCACTTGGCAGCAAGATCCAGCTGTGGACACTTGAGAGCTCATAAGACATGTTTTTAGCAGAGACAGGGGAGCAGATGGCCTTAGTATTGAAGAAGATATCATCTGCTCTTGTGTGACCTCACAGGGAACCTCAAAAATGTCCAGTCAAGTACACCATCTAATGATTGTAGTCAGATGGGTAAGGACAGTAAAGCTGTGACATGGAGGTCCCTGTTTCTCACCCAGCACTCGCAGCAGATAGCTTTAATCAGTCATGGCTCTCTTCATCCTCTGAGTTTGGACTCAGATCCCAAATCATTCTCATCTTAGACTCCTTGTCATCAGAGAGAAAAGCCTTTTAGCCAGCCTGGCTGTACAGCAGTCAGGACAGTCTTCCTGAAGGAGGTGGGATTTCAGAGTCTTGTAAAATGGGGGTGAATCACATTAAGCAGATGTGAGGAAAGCATGTCTTGAGTATGAAGTTTAAGGGGTGTCTGAAGAAGGTCCTGTGCTCAGTTCTGCAGATGGCCTGGAGGAGAAGCCTCCGGGTGTCCAGCTTTTCCTGAACCTTGATCGCAGAGCTTGGATAAGGCCCCAGGAAGGGCGAGGAATGTGAGAAAGAAGATGAGATGGACGGACACGAGATGGGGAGGGGTAGGGAGGAAGAGGAACACAACTGTGAGCAGACGAGGCCATTAGGTGAGGGAAGTGGAGCCTGCCCCTTTACCTGGGGATGCCTGAGCAGAGACAGAGGAGGGAGCTCCTCCCTCCCCAGGACCTGACTGATTGCTGAGATAACTTAAGCTGAGAGAACTTAGTTATAGCACTCGCCTCTTGCCCTGTGCACCAGCCCTACGGAACGGCAGCTCTGTCTGCCTCCCCTGCCTTGGCCCTGTCGTCCAGGTGTGTGGTATGTGTGGATGTGGAGGAGGCAAAAGGCAGGCACCACCTCGTGGTCTCATTCCCCGGCTCAAGAACCCTAAAGGCTCCCCATTGCCCATGGCATGATGCGCACACTTTTAAAGGTGTAGGAGCTACTATTTTTGCAACAGTCTATGTGAAAAATCATGACAACAAAAGCTAACCCTGGGACCTGGGACTCCTCTGCAGGGCCTCCGGGGTCTAAGGAGTACAGTTTCAAAACCCCTGAGATAAAACCCACAGGCTCCTGAGCCTAGCATTCAAAATCCTTTGTTCTCTTGGTGCCGACCTGCTGGTCCAGTCCCATCCCTCTGCTTTCCCTCTTCCACTCAGTCCAAACCTGCCTTTCATCCCTGGCCCCCTCTTGCCACTCCGTTCTCTCCATCCCTGACCCCACCCAGTTTTCACCATGCCCAATCAGTCCTTGGATTTCTACCCATACTTCAAGATCTTGCGACTCAAATGACTCCTCTTCCTGAAAGCATTTCCTGGTAGGCATCTGGCTCTTAGAATGCTCAGGGAGCTCTGCACTCCTCCGAGGCCTAGCCGCACTGCCTACCTTTTAGCATGGTTATTTATGTACTTGTCTGGTCTCCCGTTAGCCAGCAAATTCCTTAAGGGCAGAAACTCTCTTCTTTGTCTCTGTCTCCCTGGCAGTTCCCAGCAGGGTCTGGTGCAGAGAAGGGGCTGAATAAATATTTATTGGTTGAATATCTTTACTAAGTGTCAGTTACAAACCATGGTATCGTAGTAAGCAGTCAGGCTACGTGGTGAAAGGCCTGGTCTCTGCCCACGGCCTCCATCTAAGAGAAAGTAAAACGTGCAAACTGACAGAGTACAGAGAAAAAAATACAGGATGATGGATGTGAGCAGTTCAGAAGCCAGCCTTGCTGAGTGGTCAAGGAAGGCTTCAAAGAGGAGGTGACGCTGGGAGACGTTAAAGGACACGTGGCACTGATACTGGTGGGCTGAGGGAGGTCTCCAAATACCAGTGGAAACCAGCTGGTGTCCAGGCTCTTGACACTGTTGTGAGAATGAATTCAAGGATGAGTCAAATAATAGTGAAATCACAGAGATATATAGCAAAGGGAAAAGTACACACTCAGAAAAGGGAGTGGGGGCATACTCAAGACAGTCATGCCAGGGGGTCAGGGCTGCTACCCTTATGAGTTTCTTTAAAGGGAGGAAAATTCATGGAAACCTCTGAAAAAGTGGAGATTTCTTGGAACTGTGGTGCTGCTCATTTTTACGCCAAATATGGATGTTCTCGGAACTGTCATGGCACTGGTGGGTGTGCAATTTAGTGTGTAAGTAAGTGGATAGTGGGGTCCTAGGTGAAACCTACATCAAATCTAGCGCCATACTGGGTCCAGTTGGTCTAAGCCAACTTGGTCCACACCCTGTTTTTCAGGGTCTTATCAGCCCATAGCCTCTAGTCATATGAAATTGCTGCCTGGAATTTTCTATTCTTGTCTAAACACCCAGGTGGAATGTAGGAGGAAAACACAGCACACAGAGGGAACAGCATGTGTAAAGGCACAGAGGCAGAAAGAACATGGCTGGAGGTGCCCGGATCCAGGGGTATGGGTTGGGGAGTGGGAGAAGAGAACTCAAGAACAGGCAAGGGCAGATGATGCCGAGCACTGTGGTACAAAAGAAACGCTTGTGGGAAAGTTGGATTGGGAAGTAGGAAGGTAAGCATCCCTCAGAGATGAGAAATGAGCTACCATGAGACAGAGTGGTGGACGGGAGAGGAGGGAGCTGTGAGGCCTTGGGCAGGGCTTTTCTCCTCTCCGGACCTGAGACTTTTCTGGAAAATGAGTGGTTTGAACCAGAGTCTTAAAGGCCCCTTTCCAGCGCTAAGTTAGAAGTGCTGATGACGCAGCAGCCAGACAACTGTCAGTCAATCAATATTGTGCCAAGAGAAGCCAAGTATAAGGCGTAGGCTCAGAGGGTGGTTAGAACAGGGAAGAGCCCGCCAAGGGGGGCTCTGTGGGGGAGACTAGGCAGCGGAGAGTGGGATGTGACGTGTGAGCCAGGGTCCATGAGAAGCAACTCTGCCTGGATTCCCATATTCACTCTTCACAACAATTGTGTATGAGTAAATTTCATTAGCCTCATTTTGTAGATGGGGAAGCTGAGGTTCAAAGACTAAGTGTCTTGAATTCAAGGTGATGATTCCCACCCTCTGATTCTCTCCCCACTCTGAAGAGAGGGCCCGGCCTCCCAGGGTTTTATACTCCACCCCCAACATAGGAAACTAGCCCAGTCCCAGTCACCCCTGCACACGTTGCAGGTCTTTTTTCCGGGCCTTGTCACCACCTTATGGGGCAGAGAAGGGAGGTTGGCCTTGTTCTGAGGGTGACTAACTCTCCCCTTTGGCCTGGGACTGAGGGTCTACTATTAAACCTGTAATAGTTTCAGGCAAACCAGGACAAGTTGTTCAGCCTACCCATTCTACAGGTGGCGAACTGAGGCCCAAGTCACCCCCGGCAGGTGACAGTGCCCTAGGCCCTGAAACACCCACACACACCTGCAGCCTGGGGACCAGCTCAGGAAGGGTCCTTTCCTTCCCAGCCTCCTAATTCTCAAGGCTTCATGTGGCCTGGCCCTGAAGTTGGAGGCCACTGAAGACATAGGAAAATAGACAGCCAGGGAAACCAAGCTAAGACTCTAAGTGCAGAAAGGGAGGGGTCAGTCAATTCGGGGCTCAGGGGAGCAGGCTCCTCCTCCAGGGACAGATGCCCAGCGGGGCTTGGAATGCGCTCCGCTGTTGCTTCACTCTCCTCCCCACCTGGAAATGCCCTGGCTTTTCCAGGAGGGGCCTTGGCTTATGGGACCCAGCTGTGGAGCCCTGGCATAGCCCCACCTAGCGGGGTGTGAGTTCCAGAACCCACTCTCTGCTACTAAACCTCTGGGATCTTGAACAAATATCTTCCCTTTTCTAGGCCTCAGTTAAAACAGAGATCAGAAGATGGTCCAAGTCTCAGGAATATTGTCAAAACCTAAGAGATCTTTCACACACAAGCGCACAGCAGAGCAGCGAGAAAGTCCCACCTTCGTGACCAAGCCCACCTCCAGCTCGGGTCTGGGAACGTAGCTCAGGGAATCTCCACACCTGGTCCCTGACTTCCCAGGCTTTCTGCTCCCATGAAATGAGCCCAGGGCCAGGGAAATCGGGAGGGCCAGTGGGGTCTAACCCCAGCAGTGTGTTTTGGGCAAGCCCCTTAGCCTCTCTCAGCTTTGGCTCCATTACTGGAAAAAGAAAAAAAAAAAAAAAAAGGATGCTGTTTCCCTGGGGTTATTTATTGTGAGGTTAGGGTGACACTCAGCCAGTACCTAGCACTCCAGAGGCAGCCTGTAAATGTTAGAGGGACCTCATATCCCCCACCCTCTGCCTCTAAGGTATTTGTTGCAGCTCTTACCTTGCCCAGGGCTAGAGGGGTGATGTGGTTCCCCAGCTCCCCTGAGAGCCCCCTCCCAAGGCCCAGCTGCAAACCCTCCTCCACCCACTGCAGGCCTGTGGTGGTGCTCACACACTCTGTCTCTCTCTCCACACACACATACACACGCACACACGTTCTTACATTCTTTTTTCGTTGTTTGCGGCTAATTGTTTATTAGGAGATGCAGGCGGCTGTGCCAGTGGGAAGGCTCAGCTTGCTCCGCTATAATTAGGATAATGCACATTAGTCATTTAGTGTAACTCCGAGAGCAACCCCCTCCCCCGCTCTCCCCTCCCCCGCTGCTCCTGCTCAGCTGGCTGGGCTCCCAGGCCAGGGCTGTGCAGGTTTGCTCAGATTCCTCCTGGGTCTCCCGGTTGGCCCTGGCTCTCCCTCAGCTGCCCCCAAAGCTCCCCACCGCCTCCCCCACGCCAGGATAGGGTTTTCTCTATTTTCTGTCTCCAGCCTTACCTCCTGTTTTCTTTCTCTCTGTCCCCTCTTTGCCTCCATCTCTTTTCTTTGAACCCTAGCTTTCTCTCCCTCTCCCATGTTCTCAGCCCTTCCCTCCAGCTTCTGCACCCTTGCCTTATTTCGGGGGTCTCTCTCCATCCCCCAGCCCTCCACGGGTAGGTAGCCCAGCAGAGCAGGTCAAGCCTGTGCTCCAGACCTTGGGATGGGGGCAGAGTTGGTGGCAGTTCTTGTTTCTGGCTTGACTCTGCGGGGTGGGCTGGACCCTCTGTCTGGGGCCTGCTCCTCTGGAGGTGTCCTCCTTGCTGCTGCCTTCCCTGACACCCCCCGCCTCCAACCACAAACCACTCTTTTTGGCTGAGAATTAGGCTGGCAAAGGCAGGCCACTGTCTCCAAAAGGCCCTTCCCACAAGGACATCAGTATGACCTTGCCTTCTTCCCTCATTCCTTCATGGTCGTCTTGAGGTCCAAGACATTGGGCCCACAGGAGGCTGGGGTGCTTGGGGGTGAAGGTGAGGCTCTCATCATGCTGCCTGGAGCATGTTACATGTAGCCCGGATTGGGTACAGGGCAGCGGGGTGGTGGGAGTATCTTTTCCACTAGGAATGAGAGGCTCTTCAACAGTCTCCTTTTGTGTCTAGCTACACAGCCACTGGCTGACTCCAGACCTGATGACAAATAAACCTCCTGACCCTTATTCCTCCATCCCCGAGACCCCCACTCGACCCTTTCCACCACAAAAGAGACCTCACATCAGAGCCCATTACAGCTGGGCAGACTGCGGCCTAGGGCCAAGGGTTTGCCTGGCAGGTCGCTGCTGGGTTAAGGGTGAGGATGGGGTCCCTCCAGTATTTCAGAAATAAAAGAGCTGTTCCCAGGGGTAAGCGATGCTTGACTGGAAGTACAAAGCCTTTCTTGTCTTCATAAGCCTGTTGATGTCTCTGGTCCCAATCCCGAAATCACAGATGCAGACAGACTAACAGACACAGACAGGCTCATACCCTGCAGGGCAGGCTCACAGAGCAGGTACCGCAGAGGGCCCAGAGCTTGTGTCCCTACATCTGATACCTCTCTCTCCTCTGCCTGAACCCTCTGTGCAACAACTGGGCCTCCAAACTCCAAGCCCCTCCTGCCTTGGGACCCCTCCAGCCCAGGGACACCAGTCTGAGTTGTACGTATTGTAGTCCCTGCCCCAGAGGCCCGCATCATCCTATCCTGCGCTACCCACTCTCACCCTGCTCTATCACATCCCCGAGGCCCTGCCCTTCAGTGCCTGTGCAGCTTACAGGATCCATGGGAGCAGAGGCAGGAGGGGAGGGAGGAACTGTGGTCCAGCTAGGCTCCCAGGACCAGGGAACCTTTCCTTGGCCTCCTCTTGGGATTGCTTCCCCATAGGTGCAAGGCTCCAGGGCCCAGAGGAAGGTAATCCCTGAGACAAGCAGGGAACTGGGAAACAAAAGCCCTAGTTTTCAGTAAATCTCTTACTACCTTGCCACATGCTTGGAGCAAGTCTTCCCTCGCAGGGCCTCGGTTTCCCAGGAGCAGGACTAGGAGGCCAGTTCAGGGCTCTCCTGGTGGCAGCTTCTTGGGGTCTCATGGCCACCTCTCCTTCTGGTACCTTGGTCATCCTTCAGGCTCTCAGGAAGCAGACCTAGCTTCATTCTTTCATTCACCAGTCTGTAGTTTAGTACCCTCTCCCCCATTCCTCTGCTGAGGTCTCTGATTTCCTTCCTTCCTTCCTCTCAAAGAGGATGAAGCCACACTGAGCAGCAGCCTTGGTCCGGTTTTAGGCTGAGGGAGCAAAAGAAGTGGCCAGTTTAGGATAGTTGTCCAGGATGGGGTACAGCAGGGGTGCCCACAAGGGGAAGACTGACACAGATGTGTGCTTACGCGCGCGTGTGTGTGTGTGTGTGAGAGAGAGAGAGAAAGAAAGAGAGTAGGCACAACCACAACCACCTCCCAGGGCCATCCCAGTCATTCTTTCACTCACTCATTCACTTAGCGGTCCTCTGTTCAGCGCAGACCATGTGCAAGGCTCTGTGCTAGGTGCCAGGGATTAAAAAAAAAGAAGAAAGAAAAACAGCAGGGTCTCCACCCTTAGCGGCAGGCAAGTCAAGCCCCAGTCAGAGCACAAGAGGATTTGCATCAGGTTCACACATAGGAGAGAAGGGAGTTGATCGCTGGGTCTTGGAGGATCTCTTCGTCCTGACTCAGGAGGCCCCATGTGGAGATTCATTTGATGACAATAATAATAACACTCAGAGAATAGCTAACATTTAAAGAGGGCTGCCTGTGTGCCAGGCACCACTGAAACATTTCGCAGGTTATCTTATAACATAGACATTTTGTTAGCAAAGCACGTCAGTGAAAAAGGGGCTATTCTCACTCCATTGTACAGTTTAGGAAACCAAGGAGGTAGGGGGATGTGAAGCCACTTGCCCATGATCACACAGCTAATAAATGACAGAGCCAGCCTCACCCAAACCTTTCTGACCCTTTTTACTCATCTGTAAAGGCGTAGGGGAGGGACCCTGACATCCCTTCAGCTAAGAGATGGGGAATTCCCAGGCAGATGGCAGGAAACCAGAGCTGCTGGGAGTCAGCAGGCAGGAGGTCTCCTGAGAGGGGATTTAGGGCAAAGTGGAGGAGGGGCACCCCTCCTGCTGGCCCCTCCCCACAGCTGACTTTTATTCCAACATTGGGTTCCAGCCAGGCATGGGGGTGGGGTGGATGACAGTACTGGGAAGCTGCCTCTCCAGGATTTACAGCCTGCCAGAGAGTGGGCAAGAGCCATCTGGGGGCTGCTGGCTGCTGGTGGCTTCAGTGGCTCTTCCTCCCACCCACCCATTGGGGGAGCAGCCACAGCATGGAGTCAGTGATTACATATTCCGGAGCTGCATGTCCTTGCTCTGGGGTTCCAGCTGCTCCCAGCCCAGCCCAGGCTGCAGTCACCCAGAGGCAATTGGAGCCTCCAGGTTGATGAAGGAGCCACTAGCCTGTGTCAGAGCCAGGCTGGTCCTAGAGATGGGGTCTGCAACTTGGTGGTGGGGATGGGGTTTGAGCTCCTTTGGAGGAGGGAGGTGCTTCAGGGCTGGGGATGGGGTGGATATCTCCCTCAGACCCCAGATCTCAGGGAGGCACCCATTCCTCTGTCTCTGGGCTGGGCTTCTCTTCTGCCCTCTGGCCCAGTGTGGTTTACTGCAGCTCCAGCCTGGGGTAGGGACATGCCTGTGTGGACCAGCTTAGATGGTATCTTTGTGCAACTTAGAAAGATACAGAAGCATCTCCTCACTAGGCTTGCTTCTTGAGCTGGGCATCTTTGTCCTTTTTCCTCATCTGTAAGGCATAAGGGAGGCATCAACTCTCCTTTATCCAGCTGACTGCCACCTACTCCAGAACTCCCTGCACACACAGCCCCTCCCCACTTCTAGGTCACCCAGTGGCAGGCAGAGCAGGGACTATCCTCTTCTCCCAAAGAAAGAAGCTGAGGCTTGGAGAGAGGAAAGGAACTGCCCAAAGTTATACAGCAGATCAGTGACAGAGCTTTCTGGGCCGAATTCTGGGGCGCCTCAACAGCTGGCACTCCTTCCAGCCTTGGTGCCTCTTTGGAGGCTCTGGGGACACTGCTCCAAGTGCCTGTCATCTCTGTCCTTGTCTTTCTTAACTTAACCGACCTTGACAGAGGACAGGCCATGAGCCAGACAATGCACCAAGTGCTGGAGAAAAACAGGTCAGCACTTCCCTCCTCTCAGAACTAAGTAAGGAATGAATGAATGAATGAGTGAATAAATGAATGCATGCATGAATGAACAAATGAATGAACAAATGAACATTGAGCACCAACTCTGTACCAGAAACTCTGCCAAGCAATTTGCTTATTTAATCACAACTCTATGAAATAAGTTCTAAGATCTTCATTTCATAGGTATGGAAATCCAGGCTCTGAGAGGTTAAGTAACTTGCCCAAGGACAAACAGCTATGTCAGAGCTGGGATTTGAGTGAGAATTTATGTGTCTTCAAAGCCAAACAGGTTCGTTCTTCCTTTTTTTGTTTTGTTTTGTTGTGTTTTAGAATTTCCTCTTTTAAAAAAAATTCTTGGAACAACTTCAAACACTTTCGTTTATTTTTAATGGAATTTATTGTTTTCTTTCTAATTTTATAAGCAATGTGTGTTCATTGCAGACAACTGGAAAATACATAAAAACATAAAGTAAAAAATTACAGTCATCCATAATCCCCACCCCCTAGAGGTAACCACCATTAGCATTTTGATGCATTTCTTTGCAGTATTTACATATTTTTATATAAAATTGGTGTTACGCCATATAGCCAGTTTGATACCCTGCTTTGTTAATTAGCACTATCTTGTGAACGTTTTCTCATTCAAGTAAATATTTTTTGAAAACTTGATCTACAATGACTGCATATATCCATTCTTATGCATTTGCATTTATTTAATCTAACTCTGCTTTTGACATTTATTTAGATCATTTCTAATTTTTTATTGGTAAACACAGCATTCAGTGAACGTCTATGTAATTTTGTTCTTGTTGTTTGCTTATTTTAGAAGCAGGGTCTCACTCTGTTGCCCAGGCTGGAATGCAGTGATGTGATCATAGCTCCCTGCAGCCTTGAACTTCTGGGCTCAAGTGATTCTCCTGCCTCAGCCTCCCAAATAGTTGGGGCCACAGGTGCACACTGTGCCTGGTGATTTGTTTTCTTTATTTTCTTTTTTTTTTTTTTTCTGGAGAGACAGGGTCTTGCTTTGTTGTCCAAGCTGGTCTCAAACTGCTGGTCTTAAGCAATGCTCCCTCCTGTGCCTCCCAAAGTGCTGGAATTATAGGCCTAAGCCACCATGCCCGGCCAACATTTGTAAATCTTTGGGCACATTTCTGTTTATTAGATTCCAGAAGGGGGATTTCTTGGGTTAAAGAGCATGAACAATTTTATCTTTAAAACATATTTTATAATTGCTTTCTAGAAAGCTTGCGTAGTTTACCTTCCACCAGAAGGGCAGAGGAATGCACGAGTTCTTTAGCCCCGTGGTAACACTGGGTATCACTGATTTTTTAAAAAATAAAACATCTTTCTCAAGACTTAGGTTTTTCCTACTGCAACACTCTGCTCCACAGGAACTGTCTGGTATCATGGGTTAATAATTCCCCATTTGGCTGTGGGGAAATATGGCCCTGGAGAGCAGAAATGACCCGGTAGGTCAGACTTGCCAATCAGCCAAGGAAGAGCAGGCCTGGAACCCAGGCAACCTTCCTCCCAGTTCAGAGCCCTCTTCTTTATACCCGTGGCCTCAGCTTCCTCCACCGCAGCTCTCCTGGGTTAGGAGTTTTTCCCAGGGCCAGTTCCCCCCACCCACTCAGGTCATACCACCTCTTGGTCCTCCGGGTCTGGGTTGGGGTGGGGTCACTGGGCGGAGCCCATTTCTGGCGTCTTCATCATGGACCACATGGCACCTGGGATTCTCACCACTGGCACTAATCATGGCTCATCCCCCCTCTCATTCTTTCACTTATTCATAGATTTGATGAAAAAGATGTGTTTGGCATCCATATGGGCCAGGCAGTGTTCTAGGCTCTGGGTCCTTGTCATCATTAACTATCAGCAATGCCAACGTTATGCTGTGCAAGTCACAGCCTCTTCAGCTTCTTCACCAGCCATTCCTACTTAGTGCTATGTGCCAAACATCTGCCATGGTAACAACACCTGGGACGCTTCATAAACATACAGATACCAGGCCTCTCCCCTGGAAATTCTGTCTGTATAAGCCTGGCCCCTTCCTTGGGTGTCGTTTGCTATTGCTTTGTTTGCTCTGGCTGATTCCTATATTCCGGCAAATCCAGGAGCAAGTGCTAAAGGATCCCTAAACACTGGCATCTGGCGTGGATGCATGCATGCGCGTGTGCACACACAGGTTACCAGGCCAAGCCCCTTCCCAGCACCCCCGAGCCCTGCTGGCCCACCTGCTATGCCCTGAAACACAAACTCACCAAAGCTAATGACAATGTTTTTTCTGATTTGCAAGAGATTAGTTTTAATTTGGAGACAATTAGAGGTAGAAGCAGGAGGCATCTGATCTTGATTAGAAGCAGGGAGATGGCCAGGGGAGCCCCCACCCTCAGCCTGCCTGGCCCTAGCCTCCACAGAGATTCATTTACATGCCCAATAAGATGGGGTCTTGCCTCTGCACCTGGGGAGAAGTTTGTCTGGGAAAGGCAGAGGGCCCCTGCTGTGCTCCCAGACACCTAGGGCAAGCCTGAGCAGGTACCCCCAAATTCAGAGAGGTATGGAATTGACATTTGTTAAGCACTCACTGTGTACCACACCTTATACTATGCAAAGCTGGGCCAGCCCCAACATCTACCAATACCCCAGTCCAGCTGGATAGACAGAGGTACGAAGAAACAACTATGTGCCTTCTAGTGGTGGAGATGTCTTGAGAGACCTCTGTGCAGGCACAGGGACATGGGAGCCAGTGTCTCACGGCCCCAGGGGAGTAATACAGAAGTGAGTAATGAGAGAGTTCCCAGATCACATGCGTTTCCCTCACACCTGCCCCGGCTTCTCCTGATTTGTTGGAGCCAGAGCCGGCCAGAGAAGAGCAGTAGCAGAGAGGAGGAGGAGCTGTCTGCCTAGGATGGTGGCCGTAAAAGGTATCAAAGAAGGCTTCAGGGAGAAGGTGATGCCTGAGCTGGGCGTGAAAGGATGAGGGGACCCCCACATCCTCACACATGCAAGTCTTCTCTTGGGTCCTCTTGGGTTGGATAACCTCCTGCAGGACTGATCAAGCCTCTATTCATGTATTTGCGTCTTTGGGTTGTGAGAAGAACAGAGCTGGTCCAGCTTATATGGAAAGGATCTTTTGCTAGACACAGTCTGGCAGGGGTTGGGGATGCTAGGGAGAGCTGGGAACACTTCAGTCATCATCCTTATCCCCATGTGCAAAAGCTGCATGACCGCAGCCTGTCTTCCTCCCCCTTTATGGTGTCTCTACATTCTACTGGGGAAAGTGAGGCCAGGAGGGGCAGAAATAGCCAATCCCCATGTATCAGTTTGCTAGGGCTGCCACGAAAAAGTTCTGCAGGCTGGTGGCTTAACAGAAATGTATTTGCTCGCAGTTCTGGAGGCTGGAAGCCTGAGGTCAAAGCGTCAGCAGGATTGGTTTCTGGTGAGGGCTGTCTTCTCCCTGCGTCTTCACGACATCTCTGTGTGCGTCTGCATCCTGATCTCTTCTGCTTATAAGGACACCAGTAATACTGGATTAGGGCCCACCCTCACAGCTTCATTTTAACCCTGCAGCCTCTTTACGGACCTATCTCCAAACACAGTCATACTGAGATGCTGAGGGTTAGGATTTCAAGGGCAGGGCACCGTTCAGCCCATAACACCCCATCATAAGTCAGAGAAGACATGGAGAAGCCCCTTCCGTCAGGAGAGGGCAGCAAGGGAGAGGGTCTCAGGGCCAGGCCCAAATGCCTGAGGCCCAAGTCAGAGCCCAGGCCATCAACAGGAAGGCAGCACCCAGAATGGTCTGCAGGACAAAGTGGGGTCAAAACAGGGCTGCAGCCTGGGGGCACAGTGGGGCCAGGGTTCAGAACCAGGCCCACGGAACTGCTGTGGGCAGCCTGCTCTGGGGGCGAGGGGGCAGGCAGGTGCCAGCCTCTGTGTGTGTGTGTGTGTGTGTGTGTGTGTGTGCGTGCGCACGTGCCTGTGCGTGTATGTGCATATGTATGCGTATATGTGTGCATGCCTGTGTATGTGTCCTCCCAGGTCAGTCTAGGGGGCGTGGGCACCTCTTAGTGTTGTGCATCCAAGGTGGGTCCAAGCAGTGCGTTCCACCCGTCTCTCCTCTCTTCCACCTCCGGTCCTGGCCTGACCTGTCTGTGTATTGATCAGCCTCCCTTCTCCCTACCCCACATCTGTCTCCCTTCAAGGAAACTTCCAGTAGCTTTTCCTCCCATGCCATGCTCCATGATGTCTGGGGGTCAGAGCTCTATGCCGAGATGTGGGCCAGCATGCATGTTAGCACACACGTGTACACTGAAGCACACACTTAGTGTCTCTGAAAACTTGACAGATCAAGTGATCTGCTCATTCCACCAGTCTTACCTCCTCCCTCTCCAGCCACGCCGGAAGGCTTCCAGGGCCGTCTCCACCTCCCAGGGGAAACTGAGATCCAGAGAGATCAAGCAGGTTCCTTTAAGCTCCAGAATAAGTGAGTGGGAGAGCAGAGATCGGTGCTAGGGTCTCAGAGACCCTCGCTCTTCCACCGCTGAGTAGATTGCAGGGCCCCAGCAGGATGGAGTGATTCATGGTGGTGAAGGGAGAGGCTGCTGTTTGCCACAGTGACATAAATACAAAAATTGCAATGCCCTAATGTCAGCTTTCTGCCTCCCTCTTCTGAATGCCAGCTGTTTTCTTGATATAGGTTGCTTCTGCTTCCAGAAACTCAGCTTTCTTATCTGCAGGGTTGCTGACAGGGTCCAGAGCCCCTAGGCCTGGTGCCAGGAGCCCTCCCCTCAGAGGCCACCCAGTCTCCTCTTGGATGCCCCATTGACAAGGAACTCATTACCCCCACAGCATACCAATCAGTGTCGGGCTACTCATTCCTAGAATTTCATTCTTTCAACAAAAATGTATTGAGGGCCTGCCATGTGCCAGGCCGTGTTGTAAGCACTAAAATAGAGCAGGGAGCAAAGCCATGTCTGTGCCTCTATGGAACTTAATTTCTAGTTGGCAGAAACAGACACATGCATATAATATAGAGTTAGGTGGTGGTAAGCGGATGAAGAAAATGAAACAGGGAAAGGGATAGAGAGAGATTAGTGGCGGAATGGGGGAGAGGCAGCGCTACTTTAGATAAATGATCAGACAGATGTCCCTAAACAAAGCTTGATGAGAGAGAAAAGAGAGAGGGGGAGAGAAACATGTGACTATCAAGGGGAGAAAATTCCAGGCAGAAGGAATGGCAGTGCAAAGGCCCTGGGGTAGAAACATTTTCTCAGTATATTCCAAGAACAGCGGATGGTTTGGATGATCCAGGATCTTGGTTTTGCCAGTCCAGCTCTTCCCTCAGGAGCATGGAGGGATTCAGGTGGGGCATGCAGTCACACTTCCCCAGTCCTTTCCTTCATGCCCCTCTGAGTCCGGTGCCCATCTGGTGGTCTCTGCCCCTGCTGTGCTTCCAAGGAATCCAGATGGTCAGCTGTGAAGTTGGAACAGTGAGAGAGGGCAAAGGGGACTAAGTGCCACTTAGAGCAGCTCCGGGGTCTCCAGGGGATGGATCGCCCCTCCCACCCTGTCCCTCTCCAGCCTGGATGGTGAGTACTGACAGCTCACTGACCACAGCTGCTCTTCTCTCAGCCAAGAGGGACGAGCATGGGGCCCCACCTTGGCCCCAGCATTCAAAGGCCCTGGACATCCCCATACATGCAGCAGTGCCCCTGCCCTGGGCTGCTCTGCAGGTCCCAGAGGATGTCCTGTCCTTGGCCTTTCAGCTACTCTCAACGTCCCTGTGAGAGGGAGGGACTGATATCACCACTGCAGTTTTAGAGGTGGAAACTGAGGCTCAAAATGGGAAGCAACTTGCACAGTGAGGCTGTGGCAGGGAGAGGCCTTGCACTGAGTCCCAAAGCCTGTTCTCTTGGTTGATGCTGCTTCCAAAGCAGATTCAAATGTGGACCCTGCATTTCCACATGTTGGCCTCGGGGCCAGCATTCCCCAGGCTGCAGGGACACATTCTGAGACCTCAGGCACCAGCTAGAAAGGCTCCCCCATCTCTGCAAACAATTTCTTGTCCTCATTTGGACTCTGCTGCACACTGCCACCCCACCATCAGCTCCCAGCATTTCTTGTCAATGGTTTCCCCAGTTAGTCCTAAGGGCTGCTCGGGTCCTCTCAAGTGGAGCGTGCCACAGGAGGAGTGGTGAGAGCACATGCCATGCCTCTTAAAACAACTGACCCCAAGGGCCTTTGTCATGCCCCAAGCCTGTTGCCTTATTTTTTGAATGAGGAAGATCAAACTGCAGATTTTTTTTTAAAGGATATTGAGACCAGTGCCTCAAGAGCAGGGAATTTTTAGTTCACCGCTTTTGCGAGGAACTAGATGTGAATGTTTGTGAAACTGCCAAAGTTTAATTGACAGTGGTAAAATGATAAATATGCATTAACTGCAATTAATGTCTAGAACTCACTAGGAGTCTTCTCTTTGGGACATAGGTCTCTGCAGATAACTTGGTGTAGATCAGCCGTGATTTGTTGAAGGCTTTCTTGGTGCAAGGCCTGGTAAGTAACTAACTCCCGCAGAAGGCAGGATGGGAGGTCCCCTCAGAGAAGGACAACGCTCTGAGGAAACTCCCAGTTGAGGGCACATCTTGGAGGGCTTCAGGGAGGAGGTAGCATTGGAGCGGAACCCTGGAGGAAGATTCAGATTTGGATGTGCACAGATAGGAGAGAATCTAATGCAGAAGGTGCAGCATGAGCAAAGGAGGAGAGAAAAGGCAGCACCCATGAGTGTGAAGGACAGTGAGTTGTCCAGTTAAGCCATCAGCAGGGGATTGGGAGAAGTCCTAGGAGAAAAGGATTCTAACACCATGTGTAGGGGGTCCCTGAATGTCACACTCAGGTACAAAGTGAGTTTGGATTTTATTTTACAAGCAGATGGGAGAGCTTCTTTGATAACACACACTTTTGTGTTGTGTTGCACAATTTATAGAGTGCTTTCTTATTTGATTCCCAAAAACACAGCAGCCTTCGAGACCAGCATTACCATTACCATTGTCCTGATTTTAGAGTTGAGGAATGTGACTTGGGAGGTTCTTGGGGAGATCCAAAATAAGATCTCAAACCTCAAACCTCCATTTGGGTCCTTCCTCTTCCTTGGCAGTGTCCAGCAAGTTTTGAGCTTGGAATGAGGTGGGCAACAAAGTCTGATTTCTGTCTAGGAGAAAAACCCACTCTGGCTGCTGTGTGAGGGAGGAGAATGCCAGAGAGGAGGGGAGACCCTGTTGGCCAGTGGCATGTCGCCATAGTGACAGGAGTAAGGCCAGAACAGGGGCAGGAATGGAGGACAAGGGGGCAGCCCGAGGTGGAATTGCCAGAACTTGGCAGCTTCCTTGGTGGGTGGGGAGAGGAAGTTAAGAGGAGGGAGGAGGCCCATGGTTAGGTGTTGGAGACTGAGGATAAAATTCCCTGTTTATGTCGTGTGCGGCCAACAGGAGAAGAGAGATCTGGATCCCTGGGGACCCTACACCAGCTGAGACAGCAGGTGCAATACTAAGGAGCTTGGGTTTGAGAGTCAGGACACCCCAGGTTCTAAACCCATTGCTGGCCCCTTTGCCCATGTGACTTGGTCAAGTTACTTACGTGCCCTGCACCTTAGTTCATTTATCTGTAAGATGTTAGGATTGGCACTCAAAAAGGAAGTTACTGATAGAAAACTTGTTGCGTGGATGGAGATCATAATAATACCTACCTCATCGGGAGTTGGAGAGCAGCCTGACCAACATGGAGAAACCCTGTCTCTGCTAAAAATACAAAATCAGCAGGTCATGGTGGCACATGCCTGTAGTCCCAGCTGCTTGGGAGGCTGAGGCAAGAGAATCGCTTGAACCCCGGAGGTGGAGGTTGTGGTGAGCCAAGATCACACCACTACACTCCAGCCTGGACAGCAAGAGCAAAACTCTGTCTCAAAAACTAAGTAAAAATACCTACCCCAAAGCATTGATCTCAGGATGGAATACGCTAACGCCTGTCTTGCACAGAGCACAGTAAAGCATAAACAGGGATCACAGGGACTCTTCAGCACCAGAGTCCACTCAACCCTTTATGCACATGACTTTGAAAGTCCTCACAATGGCACTTTGAGGCAGAAATAATTTGTATACTTGTTTTACAAGTGAGGATGCTGGGGGTGGAATCTCATGAAGGTTCATAACCTCCTGAAGGTCATAGTATTAGCTTTACCCCTTTGTCACAGGTAAATAAATGAAGCCATGGTGAGAGGGTCATTCACATACCACCAAAGGGAGTGCCAGGCTTGGAGCTCGGAAACCGGGCCTGAGCCAGGCTCGGGGCCCACTGCAGGATGGACAACCAGGCTGAATCTGCCCAACTGGGAGAGTGGGCAGCCCTCTGTGGGGTGGGAGGGAGGAGGCTGGGGTGCTCTGGGGTCCCAGCATGGCCTCTCCTGACCACCCTGGGCCTCTTTCCTCTGTCTGTCCCCAGCCTTTGGCCGCTCCCACCCGGCCAGCCCCAGCCCGCCGGGGCCACAAGCCAGCCCAGTGCTGCCGGTCAGCTATCGCCTGTCGCACACGCGGCTGGCCTTCTTCCTGCGGGAGGCGCAGCCCCCGTCACCTGCAGTCGCCAATGGCTCCCTGCAGCGCTCCGAGCCCTTCGTGGTGTTCCAGACCAAGGAGCTGCCGGTCCTCAACGTCTCGCTGGGGCCCTTCAGCACCAGCCAAGTGGTGGCCCGGGAGCTCCTGCAGCCGTCCAGCACCCTGGACATCCCCGAGCGCCTGACGGTCAACTGGAAGGTGCGGGCCTTCATCGTCCGTGCGCGTGTGCCCGCCTCGCAGCCCGTGGCCCAGGTGCTGTTCTACGTGGCCGGCCGGGACTGGGACGACTTCGGCGTCACCGAGCGGCTGCCCTGTGTCCGGCTGCACGCCTTCAGGGATGCCCGGGAAGTCAAGAGCTCCTGCCGCCTCAGCGGGGGCCTGGCCACTTGCCTCGTGCGGGCGGAGCTGCCCCTGGCCTGGTTCGGGCCCCCTGCCCCGGCCGCACCGCCGTCAGCCCGTCGCAAGTCCCCGGACGGGCTGGAGCCCGAGGTGGCGGGGGAGAGCCAGCAGGCCGAGCTCTACTACACGCTCCACGCTCCCGATGCGTGGGGGGGCTGCGGGGGCTCCCGCCGGGGGGCCGGGCCCGGGGTGGGGGCCCGGGCAGAGAGCCCTACCCAGCACCCCCTCCTGCGCATCGGGAGCATCAGCCTGTTCCGCCCGCCCCCCAGGAGGACCCTGCAGGAGCACAGGCTGGACAGCAACCTGATGATCCGCCTGCCGGACCGGCCCCTCAGGCCCGGGGAAGTGCTCAGCATCCTCCTCTATCTGGCCCCCAACTCCTCCTCGCCCTCCAGCCCCAGCGTGGAGCACTTCACACTCAGGTAGTAGGGGAGATGGGTGGGGGTCTGTCTGGCTTCCCTTCCTAGATCAAATGCATCCCTGACTCCCTGTGGTTGGGGGTGGGAGGACCTCCCAGCTGGATCACTGTCCAGCATCCTAATCCCAGGTCTGTCACTCAGCACTTGAGCAATCTCAGGAAGATACCTCACTAATTGGAGCCTCCATGCTCTTATCTGTCTAATGGCAACAAACATTCCGGCCCCTGTTTCTGGATCTCATAGAAATGGCATCATGGTAAAGAGGAAATATCAGTTTCACAAGCATAGATGTCCAGAATAATAGAACGGCAGAACTGGGACTAGAAGGGCCCTTAGACGTTTTACAGACATGGAGACTGAGGCCAAGGAAGAGAAATGGGGACCAAGAGGAGCCTTTTGGGTGGGAGCCAACAGGAGGGTGTGTGTGTGTGTGTGTGTGTGTGTGTGTGTGTGCGCGCGCGCGCGTGTGCATGTGTGTGCGCGTGCGTGCGTGCATGCGTGCGTGTGTGTGTGTGTGTGTGTTGGGACATTTGCCCCAGTCTTAGAGTTGGGAGAAAAATTTTCAGAATCCCCAGCTCTTTCTGTCCTTCTACACCTTGAAAAAGACACAGTTTGCAAATTCAAAAATGCTTTAAATTGTATCATATTCCCCCAAAACATAATATTTCACAGTAGGAATCTATGGTTTGAGTTATGTTGGGTGACTCTGAGGACACCCACCAAAATGCTTCCCTGCCCCCACACACTCTGTGCGGGACCTGAAACATCAACATTACCCTGCAACTTGTTTAAATATTTCCTTCTCTCCTCAGTGTCCTACCTTCAAGTTTAAATATTCTTGGAAAGGGTCATGCCTGATTCAGTGATACCAGAATGTGAACATAAGTGAAATCAGTCATCAGAGATATTGGGTTGCATTAATAGGAGCAGAGCATGTGGAATTAGAGAGATGGCAATCACTTTTAGCCAATGTTCATTAGAGTGCAGCTGAAGTCCTGTATTTAGTATGGGACACTTTATATCCAGTGTCCAGAGGAGAGTGACTGGCTGTGAGGTGATTTAGAACTATGGCAAAAAACAATTGGAGGAACTGAAGGAAAGAAGATTCAGAGAACACCTACTCACCTCGCCAGCTTTTTGAAGAACTACTACAGTTAAGATGGAGGGGAATTGTTCTCTGTTGCCCAGCAGAACCTGTGGCTATTTTAGTTCAACTATATCCAGGGAAGATCTAGTTTTCATAGGCTTCCTGAAAAAGGAATGGGATGTGTGCAGAAGTAGTGAGTCCCCTGTCACTAAGGTATGCCCGTAGAGATTAGGCAAAGACTTGTTAGGGATATGGTAGAAGAGACTGCAGCTTTCAGCGAGGGTCAGAGTTTTCAGCTATGTGATACCAGATTCCCCAGATTGATCTGAAGCATTCATCTGAAACATCCAGGACTCAGGGAACTGAGCTCATCTGTTCTCCTTCCCCCCAGTATGCCCTAGCAGTGGTGGCCAGGTGGGCAGCTTTGTGTCATAGACTGACCCTCTCCCTCTTCTTCCTCCCACTTTGTCCCAGGGTGAAGGCCAAGAAGGGTGTGACCCTTCTAGGTACCAAGTCACGGAGTGGCCAGTGGCATGTGACCTCGGAGCTGCTGACTGGGGCAAAGCACTCAACAGCCACTGTGGATGTGGCCTGGGCTCAGAGCACACCCCTGCCCCCCTGGTGAGCTCGAGGTGGCACATCTACCCACCTCTTTGCAGAGCAGCCATCTGAGAGGGGGAAGCTTTGAAGGAGGAGGCTGGGCTTGGTGGGGTGGAAGGGTTGGATCTTGGTCACTAAGGTCTCTTAGGTCCGGGCCCCTCAGTGGGATCCTGGGGCTGGAGAAGGCTCAGAGGGCCCCATCCAGCAGCTGCCGGGGAGGGTTGGGGTCCACACTAAGGGTTTCTGAGCTCCTGGGCTACACCCAGCCCTTCATCTTCTGCTCTTCTTCCCTCCCCTACCCTGGCAGGGAGGGCCAGGGCCCCTTGGAGATCCTGCAGCTGGACTTTGAAATGGAGAACTTCACCAGCCAGTCAGTCAAGCGGAGGATCATGTGGCATATCGACTACCGTGGCCACGGCGCCCTGCCTGACCTGGAGCGGGCGGTCACCGAGCTGACGGTCATTCAACGGGATGTGCAAGCCATCCTGCCCCTGGCCATGGTGAGTGGGAAGGTGACTGGCCCAGCAGATGCCTGGGTCTATGCATGCGTGCATATTTGTGTGACAAGAACGTGAACCACTGAGTATATGTACAAACCAACATGTGTATGTGTGACACTTCCTGCCACGCCCAGGTACACCTGTGTGAGAAGGTGTGTGCATCTGTGCTATATTTGTGGAGCCATGAGGACAGCAGATGGTCAGTGGGACAGAGGTGGGAGATGTCACCATGGAGGGACCACTCATGGGAAGTTTGCAAGAGGAGCTAGCAATGCAGTTGAGTCTTGGAGGATACTTGGGAGGAAGGGCTCTCAGAGATGCCGGGTGTGTCCTAGGCAGGGCATTACTTGGGCAAAGGTACAATTCAAATTTTTGAGCAGTTTGTTCAAAAGAACAGTAGATTTTCAAAGAGTGTCCTGGAGTGGTAGGGCTGGAGTGATTGTCTGGGGCCAGCCCAGGGCAGCTTGAATAGCCAGGCAAGTGTGTTAGACATTACTGTGTGAGTCCTGAGAAGCCTGGAAGCTGTTTAAGAGGAGATGGCACAGGCCTAGGGAAGGGTTGTTTCCTGGCTGCACGGTGAGGTGGACCCTGAGGTTCCTGCAAAAGCCCGAGTGAGCAGACCATCTGAAAAGGAGTGCGAGACGGGGTGGAAGCCTGTCCCCACACACATGTGCAAGTGTCCCCCTGGAAGGTTGTGCATCTGAGGAGTGGGGGGTCCAGGAGCCGGGGCCGTGGCTGGTGTGTCCTAGGACAGAAGGGGACCACAAGCACAGCCCCCTCCCCTTCTCCTCCTCCCTGCAGGACACAGAGATCATCAACACGGCCATTCTGACGGGCCGGACAGTAGCCATCCCTGTCAAGGTCATTGCCATCGAGGTGACTGGCCTCGTCTTAGATGTCTCCGCCCTGGTGGAATGCGAGTCTGACAATGAAGACATCATCAAGGTGGGCATCCTGGAGGTGGGGCCCCTGGGGAAGAAGCCCTAGGCCTTCAGGAGGGCGGAACCTCAAACAGAGTCCAGGTGGCTGACTCTTATTCATCCTCTGAGACTGAACTCATGTGTCCTTGTGCTGGGACCCCTTCTGTTGCAGCAGCTGCTCCATCCTTTTCCTCCCACAGCACTGGCCTTACTGCATCCCAAGCTTCACCACACCTCTATGAAAGGGTTCATTCCCAAGTCTGTTGACTCCTGTGGTACTCCCTCTTCCTGCCCCTGGATATTGCTTTGACCATTCTGGGACGGCTTCCTGTAGGAATACGAAACAGGCCAGAGGGGAGAAGGCAGTGTCAACAACTCGAACTCAATCTAGCAAGACAATATTGAACCCTAGTGTGTGGCAGACACTTGGCAAGGCAACAGGAGGCAGGTGAGGGAGAGGATCCCTCAAAGACCTGCCCTGAGCCCAGAGTGCAAGTGATCAGATGAAGGCAATGGAGCTCAGGGCGAAGACTCAAGACGCACGTGAGTTAGGCCAGGCATGAAGGTTGTGTACTGAAGGCCCCACTCCCAGCAAACATACCTAGCTCCTCCGACTCCTACAGGCTCCTCTCAGCCGTGAGCTCCCACCCCGCTGCTCCCCACCTCCACCCCTGAGTTCCTCCCCAGGGACCTGCTCTGGCCCCAGGTCCTCCACAACCCAGCCCACATGACAACCACCTGACTCAATGACCCAGTTAGGCCACCTCCCCAAGAGGGCTCCAGATTCACTCCTTGAACAGGGATCAGAAGTGAGTTGGGAAGAGGAGGCAGTGGAGTGGGCAGTGGTGTGAGCGGATGTCCAGCCCTGGTACCTGTGGGATGGGCCAGCTGTTTACTGTGCCACCCTCCAGCAGGAACCAAAATCAGATGATTAGACAACTAAATCTGTTCTTGTTCCTGTAAATAATTCAGCTTGAAGGAGAGCAGGAGAGTTGGGATGCAGGTGTCCTCCTCCTGCTCGCTCTCTATGTTTTGCCTCTGGGTCCCTCTGAATCTGGGGAGCATGGGGCTCACCTCATATCTCCATGATCCAGGAAGGATGCCTTCCAAGGGAGCCAGAGCAGTTGGTCTGGTACCCCCCGCTTCTGCTGTATCACCCTCTTCAGAGAAGCCTCAGTGGAACTGTGGGGCTGTCCACTGCTGGCAGACTGGGATGGGAAGAAACAGGCCTGCTCCCAGGGGCTCTCACCCAGCACCTTCTCTGCTACCCCGACTCCCCCACCCCAGCCCCAGAGCAGACCAGAACCAAGTCATCCTGGCTTTGATACCAAAGGGAATTGGAGAAGATTCTAAATGAAATTGGTTACAAATCTCCATGAAATATACTCAGGTCTGTATGGAGTTTGCCACATTCTAATTGGAATTTGCAGGTCTGCAGATGGAATTGTTTGCCTTCCAAAGTGGGGAATGAGCATTTCTGGCAGGGCTGCTGTCCCATCCCTCCACCCACCCCTCTGAGATGACGATGGGAGCTGGCAGGGTTTGGGATGCCCCGGGGGCTCATCTCCATGGATGAGCCATAATCCCAGTGCCCCTGGGTCCGTCCAGGGCCTTCAGGGCACCTCAGCCCAGCAGCTGAATGGTAGACCTCCCACTAAACTCAAGGCCATGCACCCATGGATGCGCACCAGCATGAGCACCTAGGTGCATGTACACACAGGATCCAGGGCGCCAGGTGTGTGCGTGGGCATATTTAAAACACAGAGCCATCTGCATTTGCCCTAAAGTACTGGCAGTGACACCTCTGTGAGTGGGCACAGGTATCCACCAAGATGTACTCAGCAGGCATGTGGTTTCTGTCCAGGGAACCTCTAGGAATGCAAGTCAGTATCCAGGTGGGCAGCTAATTACAACAGCCACAGCCGTTGGTGGCAGCCATCCACCCATCTGCTTGGGGTTCTCTGGTCCCGAGTTTTCCTCTCCCATTCCCTCACCTCCACACCTGGCCTAGCAGCCCCCCTTGTCGGAAATTAACTACCCACCCAATCTCCTGGGGCAGCCATGCCAGAGAGGCCATGGAGGACATGGGCCTGCCCCTCGTCCCCATCCCCGCCACCTCAACTTCCACTCTGCCCAGGCAAGTCCTTTTCTGCACTGTAGAGGACCCTATCTGCCAGACCCCTGGCTCCAGAGCCCCGTCAATCCTGCTGGGGGAGGGGAGCCAGCCCTGAGAGGCCCCTCACCCTGGAGCCTCCTCCAAAGTGTGGCTCTGGCAGGTCAGGAACAGCCCCTGTAAAAGCATTTGCACGTTGGCTCCTCATTAAGGAACAAAAGCCTCCTGCAGAGGGCACCAAGGGGTGATCTCCAGAAAGAGCAGAAGCAGTGATGGAAGCCAGGACTCCCAGAGGAATCAGTGCCTCCTCCCCTTCAGCCTCCTGGGACTTTCCCTCCAGCCCTGCTTGTCAGACTGAAGTCCCCTGCACTGCCTCACAGGAGGGCAAGATGTGCCAACTGTTCCTCCCTTACCCCAGGTATCCAGCAGCTGCGACTACGTGTTTGTGAGTGGAAAAGAGTCTCGAGGGTCCATGAACGCCAGGGTCACCTTCCGCTACGACGTCCTTAATGCCCCCTTGGAAATGACAGTCTGGGTCCCCAAGCTGCCCTTGCACATCGAGCTCTCAGATGCCCGCCTCAGCCAAGTGAAGGGCTGGAGGGTACCTATCCTCCCCGACCGGAGGTAAAGCCCCCTTCTTATGGCAGATACTTGGGATATTCATGGGTGGATACAGACTCAGCCCACAGTCTGATCTGCATATGGGCATAAGGCCCTTGGTATACAGTCTGTAGGTTGGATGTGCAGTTAACAAACTTTCATTGAGCAGCTATTGTGTGCTAGGCACTGGCAAGTGTTTGAGAGATGGGGTGAGTGTGGCCGGTGCCTGACCCTGCCAGTCTCTCAGTCCAGCAGGGGAGGAAGGCATATGCATGCCACAGAGCATGGTGGTGGGTGGGAAGCCCTGTGTGCAGGTAATCAAGTGGCGCAAGGAGAGAACCTCCTCTTCTTCCAGGAGAAGTCAAGGCAGGCTTCCTGGAAGAGGCAACTCTTGAGCTTAGTCTTAAAGGATGAACTGAAGGGAGTTGGCTGGGGAGACAGGGTAAGAGAGCAGTCGGGCAGACACAATGGAGCAGACACACCTATACACATGTGCCCCAGCCTGGGCACACGCCAAGGCCACAGTAGTGAGTGCGTGAGTGCAGGCACACTCTGACTCATACCCAGGCTCCCTTGCGGGCTTGGAGGCTCATGCACCTGGGTGCCCATATGTGAGGCATATACGAGTGTCCTCACTGCATTCCAGTCACCCCCTCAGAGCTGCTGGAGAGAAAAGCCCAGCAGGGAAGAGAAGACAAGAAAGTAACAGGCAGCTAAGAGCAGGAGGCGGGTGGGGCTGGAGAGAGAAGCAGGTGCTGAGAGAAACAGGCAGCCAAGCTCGAACTGGGCTGAGTTCAACTCAGAGAGATGTGAAAGAGCAAAGTGGTGTACACCAGTGCCTCTCAAACTTTAAAGTGTACACGAATTACCTGGGGATCTGAATAAAATGCAGATCCTGACTGGGCAGGTCTGGGCTAAAGCCTGTGATTCTGCATTTATGACCAGCTCCTGGGTGATGGCGATACTGCTTTGAGTAGCAAGGATGTGATGGACTCTGAAGCCAGACAGCCTGGTTTAAATCCTGCCTCTGCTATTTGCTAGCTGCGTAAATTTGGACTACTTATACAATCTCTCTGTGCCTCCATCTCTGTATCTGTAAAATGGACACAAGAGCACCTGCCTCATAGGATTTTGGGGAGGATTAAATTAATTAACCCAAGTAAAAGAACCCTCTGTGTGAATGAATATTCTGGTCACTTGATCCTCCAGTACACTAACAGAGCACTAGCTACAGAGAAAACAACTTGGCTTTCTTACCAAAGCACACCTTCCTGGCAGTAAACCTCTCAATTCTGGCATCTTTTGCAATGTGCATAGACTGAGAATTTTCCACATCATCAAGTCCAGGTTCTGTTTTACTTCACAGTGTATCGGTGTGTCTCCAGGTTCTGCTTTCCACACAACTGCAGGACACAATTCAGCTAAGATTTCTGGCATCTTATAAGAAGGATCACTTTTGCTCCGGGTTAGAGCTTAGAACAGTGCCAGGCACAAGCTTAGTGCTGAAGAAGAGGCAAAGGCAGCAGTTGCTGTTAGGGTTTGACACCAGCTCTTCCCAGGCATGGGTTAAACCAAGAAGAGGCAGAGAGGGACACGAGGTAGGGTCAAGAGGGTGCCTTTCTAGGAGAGAGAAGGCGGGGACTCCTGGCTCCAAAC
Source organism: Cheracebus regulus (assembly GCA_963574635.1). Taxonomy (NCBI): domain Eukaryota; kingdom Metazoa; phylum Chordata; class Mammalia; order Primates; family Pitheciidae; genus Cheracebus; species Cheracebus regulus. Next base: position 36,434 of record CAUYQU010026365.1, read on the forward strand.
TTAGATGGAAGGCCTGAGCCACAGAGGAGGCCTGCTTTTGCAGAGCTTCCCACCACAGGGAGCTGGGAGGACCCAACAGGGCAAGGGGGAGGGGTGTGAACTGCGCAGGTCAGAATCAAGGTGAGAAGCCTTCAGCATGGCACGTCCCCACCCCAGGTCAGTCCGGGAAAGCGAGGATGAGGACGAGGAGGAGGAAGAGCGGCGGCAGAGTGCAAGCCGTGGCTGCACCCTGCAGTACCAGCATGCCACCCTGCAGGTCTTCACCCAGTTCCACACTACATCATCCGAGGGCACCGACCAGGTGGTCACCATGCTAGGCCCAGACTGGCTGGTGGAGGTCACCGACCTAGTCAGTGACTTCATGCGGGTGGGCGACCCCCGAGTGGCACACATGGTGGACAGCAGCACGCTGGCAGGGCTGGAGCCAGGCACCACCCCCTTTAAGGTAGGTATGGGCTCTGTCCCAGCACAAAGGGAGCCTTATTAACCTGTGGGTACAGAACTCAGATGTTCCCAACCCCAACTGGCCCCCGGAACAGTCTTCCCTGCCTGCCCCTTGTCTGAAATCCCACATCAAAGGTCAAGCTCTGTTAGCTTCATCTTGGTAAAAGGTCTCACTCCAAGCTGCATCAGCCTTTATCAGTCCTCAGCGTGGTGACTCAAGCAGACCCCACCTTAAGAGCAGAGGGGGAGCAGGTACGAGTCAGCCAGTCCAGAGTCCAGGAAGGTGCATTTGGTGATCTAGAAAATCAACTTGGGCCTTTCCTGACTTGTTTCTACCCTGACAATTGGGTGCCTGGGTAGAAATAATCTACCTAAGAAATTAAGTTATGACCCATGGGCTAGAATCTGCCTGCAGACATATTTTCTTTGTTCAATTGATTCAATGTGTTTTAAATTGGGAGATTTCTCATTTAAAAAATACATATAGATTTCTGGTTTCACAAAAAAAAATGAATCTGGCAACAATCAGCTGAAGCCAGTGTTGGTGCCTCCTTTATACGAGAATGGGTTCCCTAATTTTCCACAGTGCTCACCACTCCCTTTTGTCTCCCTAACATTGAGGTTGCACATCAGCTGCTACTTATCACTGTGCAGGAGTTGTTGTTTTCCTTGGAATTGGCCCACCTCTCATTGGTGTTCCTGCCTGGCTCCTGTGAGCCTCTGACCCTCTCATGACCTCTGGACACTGGTTCCTGGTTGCAGACCTAAGGCAGAGCTGAGGAGTCCTGCTTCCCAGCCTGCCTCACCTTCGGGCCTCTCTTCCAGCAGTGCTGGGATTTCTCCCTAGTTGGGGATCTTGGGCAGGGCGGGGGCTGCTTTCCTGGCTCTCTCCCACCCAGTCCCACTCTGTCTCAGGTGGTATCTCCACTGACGGAGGCTGTGCTTGGGGAGACGCTACTGACAGTGACGGAGGAGAAGGTCAGCATCACACAGCTTCAGGCCCAGGTGGTAGCCAGCCTGGCCCTCTCCCTGCGGCCCAGCCCTGGGAGCAGCCACACCATCCTGGCCACCACAGCCGCCCAGCAGACCCTGAGCTTCCTCAAGCAGGTAACCAGCTGCTCGGCCCACCAGCCAGGGAGTTGGCGGTATGGAGGGAAGACCTGGGGGCTCTGCTTTGCCCTAGCACCAAAAGTCCCCAAATTAGGGCTTTAGGAAATGGAGGATCTCTGCCCTCCATGCCCCACGCACCTGCTGACCCCACGGCTGCATCGACACGGGAGGTCTGAGCAAGATCTTGCTTGCTGCTCTTGCCACCCAAGTTGTTCCCTCTGAGGGTCTCCCTCCTGGATTCACAGGCGGCTGTCACCTCCACACCACCCCCAGGTGGTACCCTCACCCATCTCTGGAGCCCCAAGTACACACAGTAGGCATAGCCACAGAACGAAAGTAAAAAGGTGATAGGTATGAGTCCTGGGGAGTGAGGAGGTGAGCATCTAATGCTGAGCTGGGAGTCAGGACATAGGGGTCCTCTGCCCCTAACTCACTCCATCACCCCAAGCCGATCACTTCTCTCTGAGCCCTGCTTCCTCGTCTGCAGGAAGGGCAATTCTCAGAAGGTTTTGGCCAACAGGCAGAAGTAGGGAGTGGGTGTGTATTCTCAACGGCCAGTTGTCTGATGAGGTAAGCCCAAGGTCAGGCATGGAGATACGAGCTCTTCCAGCAGCAGAAGGGACTTGAGATAGACCTAAGGCAAAACTTACCTTCTGCTCCTCAAGGGGAGAGGGGTGAAAAGGACAAGGGCATCCTCAGAGCAGTACGAGGCCTGGATGCCATGGCCTGAGGTTTACCCTCCCCACAACCTGTGAGGAGGACTCTCACTTGAACAATAGTTCCTGAGTGCCCGTCACAGGCCAGACACAGTTCCAGAGCTGAGAATACAGCAGGGAGCCAGAGACCCTTGGTCCCTGTGCCCATAGAGCCCAGGATCTAGCAATAAGCCAGCTGAACAGACTCTTTGACTCCTGTCCCCTCCTTCTCCTCCTCCTCCAGGAAGCCCTCCTGAGCCTCTGGCTCTCCTACAGTGATGGCACCACAGCCCCACTCTCCCTCTACAGCCCCCGGGACTATGGACTGCTGGTGAGCAGCTTGGATGAGCGTGTGGCCACTGTGACCCAGGACCGGGCCTTCCCTCTGGTGGTGGCTGAGGCCGAGGGGTCAGGGGAGCTGCTCCGCGCAGAGCTAACCATCGCTGAGAGCTGCCAGAAAACCAAACGCAAGAGTGTGCTGGCCACGACCCCTGTGGGCCTGCGGGTGCACTTTGGGAGGGACGAGGAGGACCCCACTTACGACTACCCAGGCCCCAGCCAGCCAGGGCCTGGCGGAGGCGAGGACGAGGCCCGGGGAGCTGGCCCACCAGGCTCTGCGCTACCCGCACTGGAGGCCCCAGGCCCGGGCACTGCCAGCCCCGTCGTGCCGCCCACAGAAGACTTCCTGCCGCTGCCCACAGGCTTCCTGCAGATGCCACGGGGTCTGACCGACCTGGAGATCGGCATGTATGCGCTTCTGGGTGTCTTCTGCCTCGCCATCCTGGTGTTCCTCATCAACTGCATCGTTTTCGTGCTGCGCTACCGGCACAAGCGCATCCCGCCCGAGGGCCAGACCAGTATGGACCACTCTCACCACTGGGTGTTCCTGGGCAACGGGCAGCCACTGCGGGTGCAAGGGGAGCTCTCACCGCCGGCAGGCAACCCACTGGAAACCGTGCCCGCCTGCTGCCATGGTGACCACCACAGCAGCGGCAGCTCGCAGACCAGTGTCCAGAGCCAGGTGCACGGCCGGGGCGACGGCTCCTCGGGAGGCTCAGCCCGGGACCAAGCCGAGGACCCCGCCAGCTCGCCCACCTCCAAGCGCAAGCGGGTCAAGTTCACCACCTTCACAACACTGCCGTCAGAGGAGCTGGCCTATGACTCGGTTCCCGCTGGAGAAGAGGACGAGGAGGAGGAAGAGGACCTGGGTTGGGGCTGCCCGGACGTGGCGGGCACCATGCGGCCCACTGCAGCCCCGGACCTGCACAATTACATGCGCAGAATCAAAGAGATTGCCTAGAGGCGCCAGCCGGAGTAGCAGGGACTCCCCCCACGGGGTCTGCGCGGGGCAGGACACAGCCAGGACCCCCGGTTCACACCGACTCAGCGGCTGAATTGATTTTGTACTCCCTGCCCCTGCAGCTTGGCTCGGTGCGGGGCAGGCCCCCACTCCCATGTCTGGGCCTGCCCTCGCCTCACACCGTTACCCTCGCCTGCCCCCTGCAGGTGGAGCGCTCTTCCTCCAGTGGCTCTCAAGGAGGAAAGCAACCCCAGCCTCTGTTCTACCCTTTCCAAACCTCCTCCCATCTTAAGCAACCCCCTGCCGCAAGAGTGAGGCAAGGAGGTCCAGCTTGGGGCCAGGTGGGCCCACGCTGTGCCCCAGCCCCGCCTCCCGTCCCCCCTTGCAGGGGATCCTGTGGGGGTCTTGTGTCACAGGCTGCACAAAGACTTTCCTCAAACCAATATTCAGGGATTTCTGTCCTGCAGGGTGGGGAGGTGGTGGCTACCTGCCTTGCCGAGGATCTTGCTGTGGATGAAATATTTGGGGGTTAGGGGGACAGCTGCAGCATCTGCCGGCATTCGGGTGCCTCCCAGGACAGGGAAGCTGACTCTACAGAGGGGTCTGGTGCCAAGCCAGGCACCTTCCTGAGTTCTCAGGACTCCCACCTCTGCCCCAAGGGCTTTGGGCAGGGACCTAAAGGGGGAGGAGTCCTGGATCCATCTCTAGCCAAATCACACCCCAGAGCCAGAGGCCTGGGGACCTCCTTGCCTCCCCTTCTCCCACAGCAAGGTCAACACTACTACGCCTTAGCCACCCCTCACCCTGCTGACTGCGCCTTCCCTCCACAGCACAGGGCAGGCAGCCACCTATTCCCCACAAGACAGAACCTGGGAGGGCAGTAGAGGGCACCAGGGAATGCTGTGAGGGACTTTAGGGTGGGCAAATGCAGAAGAGAGCCAGTGTCGCCCCTACCCATCCCACAGCCATTTTTCTCTTGGGTTCTACCCACCACTGTGTCGGATTTTTCTTAAATAAATGGAAGCAGTCAGACCGGAGGTGGGGGCAGCAGCTCCCATGAACAGACAGTACGTGGTGGCTGGCTTTGTCTCATGTGTGCATGGGTAACCACACACACAAAACGAGTGCACGCATGCACACACACAACGCACACTGTGGGCACACTACATGACGTGAGACCAAAATTTGGCTAGACCAAGCTGTGGCCCTGCTCTTCTGCCCCCAGCATGCAGGTCCCTTAAGACCCTCTGGTGCTTTGGGATGCCCAGGTCAAGGAATGAAGAATCCGCTGACGCACAAATGTGCCCTTACAAAGAGACACCTCCTCTAAGGCTCTGTCCTGATTGGCTCAGGGGAGGGAAGGACCGGCCTCGGGATCTGCAGATAAAGGTCTTCTGGGGGGCACAGAAAAATGAGAGAAGTGAGAGGGTTGGTGTGCCCACCTGAGTTACTGCAGCTTCCTTTGCTGCCTTCAGCTCACCTCTCAGATGGGGGCCCTCCCTGTCACCACCTCTCAGGGAATCGTCTCTCCCACATGGGGTTGATGGAGAAAGCCTGGGGACCTACATGCTAGAAGCCAGACAGGAGAGAGCACAGGCGTGTTGGGGTGCCCCTCCCCACCAGGGGGCCGTGAGCTAGCTGTACCTCATGCCACACTTGACCTATGAGTGTGCACGTGGCCTCTCATGAGGCCCTGGGAGCCTACACACCAGCACAGGCAGCAACCTTGGGGGCACAGGAGCTCAGGCCTGAACAGGGCAGGAGCTCAGCCAAGGCTACCTGGCTAGCCTCCAGTGCCCATAGACAGGTGGCTCTGGCAGCCACACTGGGAAAGGAAAAGAACAGTAACCAGCATGTGTCCCAGGAGCAGCCAGCAGCAGAACTGGGGCTATGCTGGCACCTGCCCAGACTTGCTGTTGCCCACTGTGGAAGGAAGCCTGGCCTCCCACAGTCATCTGCTCAGCGGATGGCGCAGCCCAGGGTGGTTGTGAGGATTAAATAGGATCATGTGTGGAAAGCACTCTGCACAGTTCCCGACAGCAGACAGATTCCTAGTCCATATAGCTGCGCATTGAGGGTATCAATGAATGGACTTTGCCACAACCAGGTCTTAATTATCAGGCAAGGCATAGATCTGAAAGGAAGACTAGAGACTGACCAGCTGTGCCCAAGATATGTTTGGCAACAAAGAACGGGTGCTGCTCAGCAGCAAGTCAGGAGCTACCAGAAAGCTGAGCCCAAAGCAGAACCACAGAGGGGCTTGGCAGGGGGCTCACCTTGAGTTCCCAGAACAACAGACATCCGCCATTCAAACACTGCCCTGACCACATGCTCCTGGAGAGGCATGGGGGTCTCAGTCATTTTTTAACCCCCTTGTGCTTAACGTGGTCCCTGGAATTAGCAAATGCTCAACAAATGATTGCCTACCAAATTAAGTCCAAATACAAACTATAAATGGCTTTCTCATTATCCGTGTTGGGGGATTTTGCACATTCTACCACCTTACTTGAGGTTTATCACCTCATCCCCTTTGGGTTCTTCCAAGAGAGCTGAGGAGAGCATAGATGTGAGTCCAGGAAGAATACCCCAGGTTGGGGGCATGTGCTGGGTGGGTTGCTGGTATGAAACTTGGAACATGGAGCCATTTGTTTCTTCAACATATTAAGCTCCTGTTATGCCCTGGACCCTGAAGGAGAGTCTGGGAAGCAAAACTGTGGCTCTGTCCTCAAGGAAGCCCCAACCCCATAGGGAAGATGGACAAGTCAGCTGCCCACTGTCGTTTGTGATGATGACCAACCTTTACCCTGGGTTGAGAGGGCACAAAAGAGGAAAGGAGGAGACAACTAAGCTGTTTGCTGAGGACAGGGCCAGGGACAGTCCCATAAGGAGGACAGAGGCTACAGGCTCCACGCCCTGTGTTTTGCTGCCTGGCTTTACACTTGCTTTCCCCGTGCCTAGAACATGAGTCCCTGGTGAGAGGGGAAGCACAGAACACACATGCAGAGGTCTAGAGGCCAGAGAGGGTGACGGGTCCAGCAAGGATGAGAATCACGCTCAGACTTGAAGCTCAGCACTTGCGAAGAAAGGGAGGACGGAGGGGAAAGCGGACAAGTTAAGACGATGCTGCCGCAGAAAGCAAGAGGCCCTGAACCAGGGCAGCAGGAACAGAGAGCTGGGAGCAAACTGGTATTCAGCTACAGAATCCGCCCACTGCACACCCCACGCCGGGACGACGAGGAGGAGACATGAACTGCTTGGCTGCAGAGATCTGTTTCCCAGGTGAACTTCGGAGACCAGGCTGCCCCAGGCAGGAAAGTGGAATGTTGTTTGCAGGCACCCAGGGTTTCACAAACAGGGAAACGAGGACCTAGAGAGGAGGAGCAGTTGGCCCAAAGGCACATAACAAACTCGGAACAGAGCCAGAGTCATGCCTGCTGCCCTGCTCTGTAATTTGTGTCCCTCTCTCCTCATCCCTCACCCCCTGTCCAAATGTGAGAACTCAGAAGCAATTGCAAGAAACGTCAACTCCTGACCCTCATGGAGTTTGAACAGGAGCTGGCTTGGTGGGAATGCAGCAGGACATTAAGTTAACAGCCCCTCTGGAATGGCCCCGGTCCTGCACTCCTCTTTAAAAATTTGTCTTCAACCCCAAAAATGAATCAAGGGACCTTGTAAAGAATAGTTATTGACAGAGAGCTGGCTCAGGGAGCCCCAGGGAGCCAGGCCCATGAATCAGCTTGCTAGCAAAATGAGATTTCTCAGACAGCCAGGGCCAGGGAAGGCAGACCAGGAAATTCAGAGTAACTGCCCAGAGCCCACCCTACCCCACCCCCAGTCCCACACTGCCTGCTGTCCTCTCCACACCAGCCCTGGATGCTCCTCCATGCTTGTCTTTGACAAACACTGACCTCGGCACAGTGTGCTCCCCTTAAGGCTTCAGGGGGTGGGGATGGGGAGTGGGCTCGGAACGCAGTAGAGAAAATGGAAAAACACACAGTAAGTGGGCCAGAGAAGGAAACTCTCATTTGAAGGGACAAAACGTTCTAAGATAGGTTGGCAGGGACTCCTGGGGTCTGACAGTGCATTTGCAATGTGACCTTCAGCCAATATGTCACTATTTCTGAGTCCTGGTTTCCCCATATCTAAAAACATGGGAATCACCACTTCTCGGCAGTGTCCACTGGCCTCCCTGAAGAGGCCCTGCTATTTCAATACTTCTATTTCTTTTTTTTCTCTTTATTTTTCATTTATTTTTATTTTTATTTATTTATTTATTTATTTTTTTGAGACAAAGTCTCACTCTGTTACCCAGGTTGGAGTATAGTGGCACAATCAGTTTGCTGCACCCTGGACCTCCTGGGCTCAGGCAATCTTCTTGCCTTAGCCTCTTGAGTAGCAGAGACTACAGATGTGTGCCACTATGCCTAGCTACTTTTTTATCTTTTGTAGAGATGATGTCTCACTGTGTTAACCATGCTGGTCTTGAGTTCCTGTCCTCAAGCAATCCTCCTGCCTCAGCCTCCCAAAGTGCTGGGATTATAGGCATGAGTCACTGTGCCCGACAACACTTGTATTTCTAACAAGAGTTGTGGAAGATAGGAATTATGGTTGTTTTACCGACGAGGAGGCAAGCACGCAGACAGGGCCAGTAACTGGCTTGCAGCTTAGAAGTGACCTGGCAGGCAGCTCCAAACCTGCACGCTTTCCACTACATCTTGAGGTATCCTGGTAATGCTGGGAAGTGAAGGGAATGAGGCTGGAAAGATTTGCAAGCGGGAGAAGAGGGAAGGGCCTCTAAGGATTTGGTGTGCTCAGTAGTGGGGGCAAGGCTGTGGGACCCCCATTTAAGTCACAGATCATGGACAGTTTTAGGGCAGATGGAAGACTATGAATGTACCATAGATGCTTGGCCTTTCTGCCATTGCTCTAGGGACCACATTCCCTCCCCCACTGGGAACTCCATCCCTAGCTGACTGTCAGCAGATAACCATCAACTCCTGAAAGCAGAGAACCAGAAGATCTTCCTGAGCAGGGTGCCAAGTTCAGCCTGTTTGGAGAGCTGGTGGCACAAGCCAAGATGCTTCATGTAGGGAGATGGGCATGGGCCAACACCTGCCCTTTCCCTTGGGATATCAGCTGTTCCTTCAACCTCTGGCATTAAGCGAGAGAAACTGGGAAGTGAAGGCCATCCGCTATGGCCCTCACCCTTGCCACACTAGCTCAGTGAATATTTATTACACCCTTGCCATAGATCTGATAGAGTCCCAAGCACAGAGGAAGTAAGGGTATTAACCACTAGCATTCACTGAGAGTTTATTACATACCAACCACTGGATAGCCATCATATTATTGACTTCACAATAATGACGTAAGGTAGGTACTATTATACCCATTTTACAGATGACGAAATTGAGGCTCAGAGAAGTTACATGCCTTGTCTCATGCCACCCAGCAAATACATAGTAGAGGCAGGATTCAAACTCAGGTTATATTGGCTCCAAATCCCACCGTCTCCTTGCTGATCCACACTGCTCTCCTCAGTGGAGCCTGGCAGTCAGAGAACCGTTCTGATGAAGTGGAAAGAGTGCTAGGCTGGATTACAGGGGCTTGGTGGGGGTTCTCACACTGCCATTGACTGGTCATGTGGCCATGAGCCTGGCACTGCCCATATCTGGAGCAAGCCAAGACCCTCAACAAGAGGCCAGGAGCCAGATGGTCCCTCCAGTGCCATCCCTTCAGTCTTGAGGTTCTTGGGCCTCATGATATGAAGTCTGGGCACACCCAGACCTGCCAGTTCACACCTTCCCTTCATCCACCCTCTTGGACACTTGCTGTGTGGTGGGAGGTGGCAAACGTGGGCAGTAACAGGCGTCAGGGGTCCTCAGCTGTCCTCCAAGCTTTGCCAGCTCCACCCTCCTCTGCCTGATGCTGCCACTGGCAGGTGCTCCTGTGGGTTTGGGATTTGCTGTGTCAGAGGGGGCTGGGCATTGTGAAGGAGAAAGGAAGGATGAGAATGGTAACTACCCCTTTGCTGTGTGTGCCAGAGAGGCAGTGAGTCTCAGGATTAAGACAGAGCTGGAAAGTTCAAGTCATCTATCCTCTGCCCACAGGGAGTGACTAATTGAAAGAAGAGAAAAAGGATCTGTCCTACAGTAGCTCCCAGGCTGAGTGGGGAAACAAGACACTGGCCCATGGGGAATACCCAGTCTGATGGGGGAGACTAACCATACCCTGAAGAAATGATGTCATGCAGAGAAATATACAAATAAGTGCACAGTAACCTATGCATGTACTTTGAGCAGAGGAAATGGAGGAAATGCAGAAGCCAGGCAGTTCATCAGAGAGGTAGCCCAGAGAAGCGTGGAAATGGTGTGAGGAGAGGTACTAGAATAGGCCCACCAGATAGCTAGGATGTCACAAACAAGCTGAGGGTTAGGAGAGGGATGGATCTAGCCTGGCTGGAGGGATGGAGCCTGGGGGGCCTGGCTGAGAGGAGGGGTGGGTGTGGGGAGGCTGGGGGAGGTGACCCTCCCTCATATCTCAGAGCCTGGGGCAGCCCTGGGCACCTCCAGTCACAGTGTGACCTTTCCCGGGTCTCTGCCCTTCTGTGAGATAGGTCTGAACTAAATGTTCTCTGAGCATCCTCCCCATTCAAGGCCCAACCATGACTTGTCTGCAAAGCGGGAGCAAGCATCCCCGTCACGGGTGTCTAACAGCCCTCCCTGGACTGAGCAGGGCTAGAGCACAGAGCGGACCTCAGCCCCTCTATGTGAATCCCAGCTCTCCAGCATAAGGCAGGTAGCTGCAAAGTCCCCTGAGGATGAGGCCAACAGAATTTGAGCCACAGCTCTGCCACTGCCTTCTTGTGTGACCTCAGATAGCCCTCCACCCCTTTTTGGGCCCCACTGTGGGGCTGGAAGAGCCCTTTGCCTCTTGACCTTCTGCAATTCTACAATGGCTTTCTTTCTCCTTCATTACAAACACTCCCAAAAGCCCTCTTGTGGGACAGGGGCACTGGGGCTGCTTCTGTAGCTTCTCCTGCAAGATGTGGGGTGAGGGAGGCTGTCAGCGAGGAGAGTTGACAGGGAGCAAAGGTAAAGTGAGGCTGTCCTGGGAGCCAACCTCCATGCCCTTATCTGTAGCAGAGCTGTGTGACCCAGTCCCTGCCCTAAGGGCTGACCCCACCTGACAGACCCTTCCACATCCAGAGAAGAGGAAGACAGAAGAGGGAAAGGGGAAAGAGGCCGGAAGGGAGCTTAGAAGGCTGAAGATGGTGGAAGGTGGAAGGTGGAAAGGGAAGGGTCCCTCTTTCCTGCCTCTGCCCTCCTTACTACCCACAACCTCCATCTCGATGCACTCTGCCACTCCAAGAGCCAGAGAGCCCAGCCCACCCCTCCCCTGGTGGGATGCAATTCATCAACATTGACGGGATCCTGGAAGATGTGGGGGGTGGGCCCGCCTGTGCCCACCCCCGCTGCACATAGACACACTTGCCTACCAAGTCCTCCTTCCAAAGTCCCTCCCTCTCTAGGCTCAGTTCCAAAACCATCCCTTGTGGGATGGCATTCTGCCAAGGAAGGGGCAGGCCCCGTGGGGGTGGAAGAGCTAGAATCTTGTTAGTCCATTAGGCAAGGACCACATTCCCCAGGGATTGGAAAGAAAGGAGAAGAAAAAACACTCCAGCAACTGCAGCTCCTCAAGGAGATCTTTAGTGGTGCCAGCCAGGGCCACAGGGCGACCCTCCACCCCAGAAAACCCCACTCACAGCAAAGTACCAGTCATACCTGGTGACAAAAGTGCAGCCATTGTCAGAAGACAGGAAACGGGCTGTGGGCACTGGGCACGCAGGGCATGCATGCACACAAACTCCCTGCATGCTCGCAGGGCACACATTGTAAAGGCACATTCCCTGAGCACTCTGCTCACACACCTGCCAAACTCACAGGGCGCAAACACGTAGGCACACATACGCACTTGCACATATGCACGTGCACACTGGCTACTGGAGCCACACAGGTCTAGTGTAGTGGTAACAAGAGGCAGCTAACGGGAAGCCAGAGGTCACAGGGGTGGAGGCCAAACCCTGATGTGGGCCCAATAGAGAGGAGCTGGAGTAAAGACAGCAGCCCTCTAGACTCTAGTGTACCCATGGGGTCTCTGCAGAGGGGAACTGCTGCCCATCTGTGTAAATGGCCTTCAGAGGTCCTTATTGGTATAAGAGCTTCTCGGAGGAAGGGGTGACCAGAAGCATATGTACTCCATACTTAAAACAATAAATAAACAGTCTCATGGCACTCAGAAGAATAGCCATTTGCATGCAAGCCAACAGTGAGTTAATGACAAAGATTCTGATCTGTTCATTAAAGCAGGCTAGCAGGCCTCTATGTGAAAACATTTTGCCGTTAAAGGGACTGTGTTATTAACTCTGATGAAATCATTTATTTGGGGCTGGTGCCAGGCGAGGTGCAACCTGGGAACAGAGGCCCCCCTCAGGGGGTGCCCCTGGACTTCCAGGAGGAAAGGGGCAGAGATCCTGGAGAGATGATTAAGACCCCTCCTGTGGATGGAGAGAGGCCTGTCTGAGGTTGGTTGGGGTGAAAGGCCACCTCAGGTGACTCAAGTTCCAACTGGCCTGGCCATGGAAGGTAGCAGAATTGATTTCTCCCTGAGCTTCAGTTCCCTGTGTATGAAATGGGGATAAAATAGCACCTACCTCACAGGGTTCTTGTGAGGAATAAATGAGTTATTGCCTGTGAATAACAGAAAATGTCTGGCCCACAGCTCACCTCGGTAAATGCAAGCTATTATTTTATCATTTTCCAAAGGAAGATAAATTTTCTAAAGGGATGTGACAGGGAGATCTGATCTGATCCTTCACCTGATACTCTAATTTTTAAAAAAATTTTCATTTTTTGGTTTGGTGCTTAGAGGCAGGACTTCCTTCTTGAAATAAGTCATCTCTCATGGGTAGTTTTGAGGAGATGTTAGAAGTACCCCAAAGAAAGATACTGATGTTTTGCTAATTTGGGGCAGGAGGAGTTCAAGCCATCAGTTTGACAATTCAAAAGACAGCTTACTCTAAAGTGGTGTCAAGGGTAGCTACATTTAAAGCATCCTTCTAGATGGGTTCTTTCCTGGAATTATTCTGAAATAAAGGGATCTGAACTAAATCTTTGTGTAGAGGGGAGGGGGCACAATAAATGGGTCTTCTTGGTCCAGGCAACACTAACTAGGGATAGGAGTGCTTAGATGGGGCCGGCCCTGGACACTCAGCTATAGAACCAGGCCCTTGGCTAAGGCAGGCCAGGGAGCTTACAGGCCCTGCATGGCCCCACTCCCACTCTTCAGTCAGACACAGAGCTCCAAGGACCATGGTGGGCCTCAGCTTTCAGCCCAGCAGGGATATCTATCTGCAGGGTGGAGATAAGGCCCTGGGCCCTGCAGCAGGGAGCTTATCGCAGCTAGCCTTTCTCTGGGCTGTGTTCACAGGCTGGCTGGCTGCCACGTCTCCCCATTCCATCCTTTCATTCCTCTCCTCTTCCAAGACCTGCATCTTAGTCCCCCTGAAGGGGCTGTGCCCTGGGACAGGGACTACCAGACACACCAGACTGAGCCCCCTCCAGAGGGGAGAGCTTCTGCCATTGGGGCAGCCAGAGCAAGAGAAGAGAGAGGAACCCCCTCTCAGAGCTGGGTATCACTAGAAATTGCCACTGTCTCTGATGGCAGAGACTCTCTTTCCATGGCAAGACTCCACCTGGGAACAGCATGCCTCATCCACATGCCTCATCTGCAAATGCTCACTCCTTGGGATTGATGCAGGGAAGCCGGGCCCAAAACTGGGGCTTAGCCCTGGAGGGTTCTTGGCTTTGCCCAGGAAAGAATTCAAGGGTGAACCTGTAGTGTTAGATGGTGACTTTTATTGAAGCGACAGAGGTACTGCTCCTTGCCAAGCAGAGCAACCTCACAGGCAGTGGGCTCAGAGTAGCAGTTCTCAGGCAGGGCTGCAGTCATATTTATACTCACTCTTAATTATATGCATATTAAGGGCAGGATAATGCGGATGTTTCTAGAAAAAGAATGGTAACTTCCAGGGCATTGGGTCATTGCCACGAAAAGAGGCAGTAACTTCTGGGTGTTGCCGTGGCAATGGTAAACTGGCAAGGCACATTGGGGGGCATGTCTTATGAAAAGGTGCCTCCCTTTCCACCATGCCAGTTTACCACCTCCTCCCCTCCCCATCCCTGTTTTAGCTAGACCTCAATTTGGTCCAGTGTCTGAGCCCTGCCTCCAGAGTCAAGTCCCACCTCCTACCTCAGGATAATGAGCCTCCTGGGTGGGCTGCAGCCCCTGGTCTTAGGGGTATTCACCATATGTTAAAGGAGATGCACAGATTTTGGTCGAGGCCACCAGATCCCAGGGCAGGACCCCAAAGCTGTCTTCTGTTTGTCTCCTCCCAGACCCATTGGCCCCTGAAGTCAGTTTCGTGGAAACTCATAGCCTGAAGATTTGATCCAGGACTGGAGGACCAGTGGGAAAAGCCAGTGATCCAGTTTCTGCTTGACCATCCCCTCCTCAGAGGGGCCTTCTCTGACCCCTCTACCCAAAATAGTGGCCCTGGGTCATTCTCCATACCTCCAGCCTGTGCCCACGTCCTGCCTGCACCCACCCCCACCTGATGTCCAATTTTGTTAATATTCTGTCTCCCCTGCTAGGATGAAGAGCTCCATGATGACGGAAATGTTGTTTTAATCAACACTGTATCCCTGCTCTGGCTCGGGGCGTGGCACACAGGAGGGACTTCACACGTGTGTTTGATTCTGAGTTGGTGGAGTTGTGAGCAGGGGCAGAGGCTCCACTCACAGGGAGCTGGATGCCCCACAGAGCATCACAGGCTGGCGTGCACCATCAGGGAGCATCTTCCTCTCAGGTGGAAAGGGATCCCAACAAAGCAAGCTCCTGGGGCCCAAGGCCTCCAGCCCAGCATGCCAGCTTCATCCTGGGTTGCCCTGGGCCTATGAGGTAGCTAAGGGCACTCCCAGGCCGAGGGGGCCCACCACCACAACACCAATGATCCAATGACAGTCAGCCATTAGCTGGGGGTAAGGGGAGAACAGTGGGGTGGGGGACCCACAGGCAGAGAGTCTGCACTGGTCAGAAGCACTGGGAAGGGAGTGCATGGCCAAGGAGAGGGCACTGGGTATAGTATCTGAATTCAAGCCCAGGGGTAGGGCTCTAATGGGAGGTTTACAAAGGACGTCAGGGAGTCCACAGCCTCCTGAAATGATTCACAAAGGGAATGTCGGTGTGCACACTTGCACACAGGCTTTTCTGAATTTGATTCATTTCTCAAAGTGGCCTTGACCCCAAACGTATTGAGAACTTGAGGTAAGGTATAGAACAGTGCTTAAGTCACAGTCCAGGCACTCCCCACCACTCCTCCCCTCTCCAGGGTCCCAGCTGGAATCCCGCCCTAGGTCACAGCTGAAGGGGGTGCTCCTTTTAACAGTAAACAAGGCCACTTACTTGCCTCAGCAGGCAGTGGAATTACCACCAAAATAAAATGAAATAAAATCTCTAACCCCAGCTAGCCCATAATGCATTCCCACACAATGTGGATATGAATTGGAGTATGATTCTGTTTGGGATACCCTGTACTCCCTGTCCTTCAGCTGGGGGGGAATGAATGTGCAACAGCTTTATCTACCCTTTGCTGGGAACCCGTGGAGACTCGGAGGCAGCTCCTGCAGGGTCCAACCAAGCCAGTAGAGGACTCCTCCATATCCTAACCTGCCCACAACCCACACTCTCCAAGCAGGTGTGGCAGGAGCCAAGCTCAACACCCAGATTGGGAGAACCCCTGCCTTTGATTGCTCAGGCTCAGTCTCCTATAAAAAGAGGCTCAACCCTCTCACCTGGACAGCTTTCCAGGGTTGGGGGTGGGGCAGGGAAGGAATGACGTCCGATGGGAACATAGATGGGAAAGGAATTAGTAAGCGTTTAAAACTTTCTTCTGAACAACATAAGGAGAATTCATGCTGGCAAGGGGAGACATCTAGACCCCAGAAAAGATCCAGAGGCAAGAGGGGGCCTGGGAAATTTTGGAAAATCACAAGGATTCTCCCACTGAGCTCAGTGAGCAAGCCTGGAGCAGCAGGAGAGAAGAGACGGGGCAGGTAGGCAAGGCGGTCCTAAGCGCCCAGACTTTATCCTGACCCAGTGTGTACCAGGAGAGACTTTTCCAAAGAGAGCGGCTCAAGATTAGACCAACAGGTCTTAGAATGACAGCTATGATGCAGGAGAAAGGAGGAAGGACAGGGCCTAACTGAGATGAAGCTATACTAGGTGTTAACTGAGGCCAGGAATGGAAACACTTTCCCAAACAGCTTTCTCAGGGTTCCCAAATCCCTCATTTCAATTCTTCGACAAGACTTCCTAACATGCAGGCCTCCAAGAGACATGTCATCTAGCAAGTAGAAAGGACTTTGAAGTTCGACATGACAGGGCTGGGTTTGAATCTTGCTTCTGCACCTTATTTCTTGCATGTGACTTTGAGTCAGTATCTGTTACCTAATCTGTAAAATAGGACCGAAGTTGGCTTTTCCTCAAGATGGTTGTGAAGATCGATGATCTTTTTCGTACAGTCTAAGGCACATAATAAGGGCTCAATAAATAGTGAACATGAGTACCATGTCTTTACATTCTCAGCATGTGCTTGTTAGTCAGTTAGACTAGCATGTGCTAGTCATTCCCTAGCACCAGGAGGAATCCATTCCAGTATTGGAAGAAATACGACCCAGAGCAGTAGAGTGACGTTTCCAAAGCCCTAGAGTGTTGTTAATAAAGGGGCTGGGATTCAAATCCACCTCTCCTAACCACTGTTCTATCTTCCATCTTCCCAGTGACTTCACTCCCAGGCAGACTTGGCCTTTGGGTGCTTCAGTGAAATGATCACCCTTCATCGTGCTTTCAGACTGTGAGGATGTCAGGTCTGTATCCAATGCCTTCTCTTCACCTCTCCCCAGATCACAGCCTCATCTTCCCTTTGCCTGGAAGCATCTGTTTCCAAGTGCCCTCAATGCCCACAGGAGCAGCACGGGGCTGGGGCTGTGCAGTGGAATGGGCAGATCTTTGGGGAGGGAAAGGGTTGCACGGAGGAAGGGAGAGATGCTAAATGTTCACCCTGTCACCACTCTCTCCCCTGGGCCCCAGCGCAGGGCTGAGGAATGGGCCTGTGCTCTGTCAGCAGCCCCAGTTCACGATGGATGTGGAACCTGGGAGGATGGTGTCGGCAGCACTTGGTGAGATTCATTTTCCCACTGCTATGGGAGAAAAATGTGGCCTTCATGTCATCCATCTGCTCCGCAGCGAAGTGGTAAACAGGCAAGCCTTGCAGAGAGCAGCCTGGAGCCCAGCCCAGCTCGCAGTCTTCCTACAGGGCTGGGAGGCTGGGACAAAGCACTGGATGCAGGTCCCTCAGCCCATGATGGCAGGGCTCCTGGGGGAGGACCCACTGGCTGGGAGCCTTCAGTGCTGCCACATGCACCTCCAAGAACCAAAAGTTAGAAAGTCAGATGGGCCATAATTCCATATCCAATTCATTCTTACCTCTCAGATGGATTCCAGAGAAAAATGGCTGAATCCTCTGAGGTTCCTGAAGCCCACCCACCTCTGCTCAGGCTGTTCCTCTCTCCACATCAGTCTTGGAATCCTTCTCACAGCCAGCCCACAGTCACTTCCTCCAGGAGCCTTCCCAGATCCTCCCAGTCAGACCTCAGTGTTCCTGGTGGTTCTCGTACCATTGGATCCACCTCCACCTCCTCCCTGTCAGCTTCATGGATAGTGAGTTATCTGCATTCCAGCTCAATCAAGGACTGGGCTGGAACACAAAGCCAAAACTCACCCTTCCCCTCCCAAATCAGAGCCCACCTCCTAGAAGGCTTGTGTCAAATGCTTTTGTCAAATAAATGCATTGTGCTTCCAGGAAAGCAACTAGGATGCCTCCAGGGCAGTTGGCTTGCTCATCTCTTGACAGTACCCATCACCTCCTTGCTTCCCCACCATCACGTCCTCCTTGTGCTTGCCAACAGTCCCTCCGTCTATTCTCTGCAATGTCAACGCACTTTCATGCCGGCTCAGGCCTCATTGTCTAAGAAAGATTGGTTACTGCTATGATGATTTCCCATCTTACAGATGGAGAAACTGAGGCCAGTGCAGAGATGAGTCTTGCCCTAAGTGACAAGAAGGCAACGCAAGGATTAGGACTAGATGGATTCAATTCAGAACTTCAGAAGCAGTCCTGTTCCACATTTTTAATGTTACCAGCACCAGCGTAAGGCCCCTGCTGGCTCTTTTACTGTTTCCCCACCCCTTGTTCTATCCAGGACAACAAGGTCACCCTCCTACCCAGCCTCCCTGCCCGGCTCTCCCCACTCACAGCCTTTAGCTGCAGAGCCATGTTTCTAATTTGTCTCTGATCCTGTCACCCCTCAAGGAGGCTGCCGTCCTCCCTTTCCCCTGCCTCCTATAGGTGTCCTTTAGGAAAGTGCAGAGATGACATTTATGCCACCCTAGATGGGTGGTCCTTGTGGGTGCTTTCAATCTGCTCCATGGAAGACCAGAGCCCTCCCTCCTTCCAGGACTCTCTGAGGAAATGGGAAGGACGACTCATTCATCCAGCGACATACATACACTTCCAACAGACTCTGTTGGAAGCCCTGGTCTTGTCTCCACCTCTTATCCCTCAGCCTTCCTGCCCCATGGTCCACAAGGATAAAGGGTATCTAGAGGACAATCAAAAGGCCTGGATCAATCCTTCTCCTTCAGTGCTCCTCCTTAGCCAGTGGTTGTAGAGACCATGGAAAGACAAAGATGAAAATGATCACAACCTAGCCCAGCCCCCAGGGCTCACCCCCAACCCCCTGTGACACTGGACAAGTCCCTTTCCCCCCAAGTCTGTTAAGCAAGAGAGAAGAATCCAGATCTTAACTCAGGGAGGTGTCATGGACCCCTTATACACCATGCAGCAGCAGGGGTTGACGCACTGACCACTTCCTGACCATGGACTCCCCTTAAAGCTCCAGGGAGGCCACTTTTAGATGCCCTTTCCAGTTTCTGCATCCCCTAAACAGGCCAAGAAAGAGCAGTCCCTCCCTATCCCCTGGCAGCCATCCCCGGAACAGGCTAGGGGAGGGGCGTTTCTCCTCTCATCCCTCACGTGGGGTGTTAGTGGAGCCGGCAGGGCCATTACTCACTGCGCCAATCTCTTGCTCCAGTGCTGACCCAACCCCATCCCCTCCTCCAGAGAACAAAATTAAAAGAGATTTGTCCTCCAGCGAGGACAGCTCATCTCTCTCGGCCCCAGCTCTCAGCAGGCGTGGCTGGTGAGAGCCTGGGAAGGACCCTGGAGACCACCCTCCAACTTGGCAGCCTGCCTGGGTCCTCCTGCTCCCAGCATCTCCTCGCTACTCAGCCCCTCCCTCCAGCCTCTCCTCCCTTCCCACTTTCAGCCCAGGAACATTTTACATGAATTCAATTTAAAACTTCAGAAGCAATCCCTTCCCACATCTTTAAAGTTCACGGCCCCAGCATCAGACTCATTTGTTCGAGCTTTCATTCAAAAAGGAGCTCAGTTTGTCACCTCTTTGCTGAAGCATCCAAGCTGAATGGTGGCACCCTGCTTGAAAGTCCTCGAAGGAACAATTCCCTGAGGTTTCTGACCTCAGAGTGAGGGCCTGAGCTCTGGCATCTCTCTCTCCTACCAGGCTGGGAGCAACTTGAGGGCACACACCCTCTGGATTCATTTTTACAACTCTCTACCTGCGCCTGGCACACAGCATGTGCCACGGATGGCTGACTGCCTCTGCTGATTGGGGATCCGCTATGTACCCAGCACTGTGGAGGCCCAAAGGGCTGACTAAGAACAATGCATCTAGTGGAGGTGACAGATGCAGAAACCCACAAAATGCCGCTGTGACCATCAGCACAAGGTGAGCCACCCCCAACCCCATTCTGTACTCTTTATTCATTTACCCACAACTCCAGCTACATTGGCCACACCCTCTAGAGCTGAATTAGCACCCCCACCCACCCACCCACCCAGGCAGATGAAGGGTCCAGCTCTCCTAGATTCCGCCACTATCATCACCACCACTCTCCAGAACACTGGGGCCAGAAGAGAGAGCTTAGTGCAAGCTCTGCTCTTTGAGAGGAGACTAGCTGTTCTTATAAAGCATGGGAAGGGCCTGGCAAAAAGAGGGAAGCAAAGAGAACTGTTCTCTTGCTCTGCCCTGACCACTGGCTTACTTTAGTTAGAGGATATTAACCCAAATGCCATGGGGACAGCAAACTCACTAGAGAAAACAGCTGAAGCCCTCAGAGTGCATTTGGAGGAGCTGCTTTGGAGATCTTCCCAGCTCCCTGGGTCTCCTCCTTTAGGGAGCTTGCAACTACAGTGGAAGTCGAGACAGACTGGACTCCCCACTGTACACAGGTCTCAGTTCAGGGGGTTTCCAGGAGGAGATCTACTCAGATCTAGGCAAAAGGGGCCCCTGCCCAGGGTTAACAAACTTTCTCAAAGGATCAGAAATAAATATTTCAGGCTTGCAGACCATCCAGTCTCTGTTAAAACTACTCTGCCCTCATACCTCGAAAGCAGCCATAGACAATGCCTGGACAAATGGGTGTGGCTGTGCTCCAATACAACTTTCTAAAACCAGGCCCCTGTCTGCTGGAGCTCACACACCACACGCACACACACATGCACCCTTAAAGAACATGGGGTGCCTCCTGTCACTCAGAATTATTATGCTCAGCACTGTCATGATGCAGTCCCTAATCCTAAACATCTGCTTTCCTAATTAACACTGTTCAGGCCCCAGGGAAAGGCTTTTCCACATCTTTTGCTCTAGGTTCTCAAAAGAAAAGACAACAGAGTCAGAATGCCTTGGTGGTTCCTGGGATCTACTTCAGAATGCGGAGAAGGGTATGCACAGCAAAAGCTCTTAGATAAGAAAGGTAATTAATTTGCTTTTCAAATCCTTGCTCTTTGACAGCATGAATGTAATGGTCTCTTGAAAAGGTATCATTTCCAAGTAATACCAAGTGTCCATTCTCTAGCTGTCTTCCTGTTCCAATGAATGGTTCTGGAAGCACTCACAGGTTGTCAAATTGTTATTTGTAGCATTTGCTATGGTTGGCATGGCAGCTGAGAAACATTTTCTACATTAGCAATTTGTATTAATCATGTGGTACATATGTAGGTCTACATGTAAAAAGTATGATGCTGGGGGAGAGAGATCCAAGATGGCCGATTACTAGCAGCTCAGGATTGCAGCTCCCAGTGAAAGCACAGAGAGTGAGTGGACGCCACACTTACCAACAAATTTTTGCTGCCCACGGACCAGGGCATTCCCAGTGGAGGAGCCCCACGGGTCGCCAACGCGACCCTTTCGGCTGGCGCGGCTGTTTTGCTGACGCCTCAGCCCGGCGGCTCTTGGTGCAGAGTAAACGGGACTGGGTCTCCTTTTGGATGATATTTGGAGCTCTGTGAAGGCAAAACAGTCCATTCAGCTGATTGAAAAAGGGACTGAGAAGCCAGACTGGAGACCCCCGGGCAGAAAAGCACCATGAATTTCAACGCAGCTGTTTTAGCCAGCGTTGTGGGTCGCCGCAGTGAAAATTACATAGATTCCGGAGCTGGGAATCAACAAGCTGGACGTCCACTCAGAGATTTAACTTGAAAGTTGGTAATTACAGAAACGATAGCTGGATAAAACCATAAAGATGCCAAGAAGCCACCGTAAAAAAACTGAGAACACTCAAAATCAGAATGTCTTTCCTTCTACAGACGACGCTAGTTCCTCGTTAGTAACAGAACAAGGCCTGATGGAAAACAACCACGAAGAATTAACAGAGTCAGGCTTCAGAAGGTGGCTAATAAGAAACTTCTGTGAGCTAAAAAAATATGTTTTAACCCAATGCAAAGAAATTAATAACTTTGAAAAAAGGTTTGACGAAATGTTAACGAGAATGGACAATTTAGAGAGGAACATAAACGAATTAATGGAGCTGAAAAACACAATACAAGAAATCCGTGAAGTATGTACAAGTCTTAACAGTCGAATTGATCAAGCAGAAGAAAGGATACTAGAGGTCCACGACCAACTTAATGAAATGAAATGAGAAGAGAAGATCAGAGAAAAAAGGATAAAAAGAAATGAGCAAAATCTCCAGGAAATATGGGACTATGTGAAAAGACCTA
>CAUYQU010026367.1:0-18219 GCA_963574635.1 Cheracebus regulus
TTTCTTAGTTTTCCTTTGGCGGATGCTCGTTCCCCACAGAGCCAGACCTTCCCGGGTTCGCTGTGCTTGCTGTGAGACTCTCAGTCTGCAGCGCTTCCAATTGCTGTTTTCCTTGTGGGGATGGGACCAGCCGAGCCCGTCAGTCCCGTATACTCCACACCGGGAAGCGCCGCGCTGGGGCACCGGCAAAACAGCCGCGCCGGCCAAACGAGTCGCACTGGTGACCCCTGTGGCTCCTCTGCCGGGAATCTCCTGGTCTGTGGGCAACAAAAATTCGTCGGAAAGTGCGGCGTTCACTCGTTCTCTGCGCTTTCACTGGGAGCTACATTCCTGGGCTGTTGCTAATCGGCCATCTTGGATCTCTCTCCTCTAGCTTTTTGATGTGGGCATTCAGTCCTATAAATGTCCACTTTCTAAAGCCTACTTCTATCGGTTCATCTATCTCAGCTTCAGCCCTATTTAGTGCCCTAGCTGTAGAAGTGTTGTGATGATTTGGAGGAGAAGAGGCATTCTGGCTTTTGGGATTTTCAGCATGTTTGCGTGGGTTTTTTCTTATCTTTGTGGATTCATCTACAAAGGCTGGCTGTTGACCTTTGGATGGGGTTTTTGTGGGGTCTTTTTTTTTTGGTGTGGTTGCTGTTGTTGCTTTGTTTGTTTATTTTTCTTTTAACAGGTCCCTCTTCTGCAGGTTGCTGCAGTTTTCTAGGGGTCCACTCCAGACCCTGTTCACTTGGGTATCACCAGAGGAGGCTGCACAACAGCAAAGATTGCTGCCTGCTTCTTCTGCAGAAGCTTTGTCCCAGATGGGCACCAACCTGATGCCAGCTGGAGCTCTCCTGTATGAGGTGTCTGTCAACCCTCTCTTGGGAGGTCTCACCCAGTCAGGAGGCATGGGATCAGGGACCTACTTGAGGAGGCAGTCTGTCCCTTAGCAGAGCTGGTGTGGTGTGCTGGGAGAGCCCCCCTCATCAGAATCAGCTGGTCTCTTCAGAGCTGGCAGGCAGCAAAGATAAACCCGTTGAACCCGAGGCCATGGGTGACCCTCCCCCTGGGTGCTCTGTCCTAGGAAGATGAGAGTTCTGTCTATAAGCCATTTTGTTGTGCTGTAGGGAATTCTTCCAGTCTCCTTAGCACTGTCAGAGGAAAACCACTGACTTACAGCCACAGTAATGGTGGTAACCCCTCCCCCTGAGAATTTGGACATCTCAGGAAGACTCCAGACTGCTGTGCTGGCAGTGAGACTTTCAAGCCAGTGGTTCTTAGCTTGCTGGGCTCTGTGGGGGTGGGACTCACCGAGAGAGACTGCTTGGCTCCCTGGCTTCAGCCCCTTTTCCATGAGAGTGGATGGTTCTCTTGTCTTTCTGGAGTTCCAGGTGCCACTAGAGTATGGAAAATCTCCTGCAACTGAGTGCCTGCCTAAATAGCCACCTGGTTTTGTGCTTGAGACTCAGGGCCCTGCTGATGTAGACTCATGAGGGTATTTTCTGCTCCGTGGATTGCAAAAATCTGTGGAAAAAGCATAGTACCCCTGGTGGGTAGCATGGTCCCTCACTGATTCTCTTGGCTGGTGGGGAGATTCCCCAACCCAGGCACTTTGGTTCTGTGTGATGTTTTGTGTGATCTGCATACTTAAGTTAACATGTTTGTGAATACTCTTATTTTGGTTTGGCTATGTGCATCTGTAAATGGTTTAGCTCTTTATTATTAATTGTGTCTGAAAATCTTCCAAGAGCCAAAACAAACATTCTAAATGGTAGGCACAGTATGGCTAATTAAAAGTCACTAGGGCAGTTATCACCATCTGAAATAGCCCAAATTTTTGATATTTTCTGGCAGGATTTGTAAGATTGTCTCTGTTTTTGAAGGGTTAATACAAGATAAATGGGATTCTCAAATATTAACTCATGCCAAGTTTTCTAAAACTCCAGTTGGCTACATATTATGACCTATTCTCATAAACATTTTTTTATTGATGGGAAAATTATATCAAGGAAAAATCAGGGAGCTCAAATGTCATTATTCAAACTCACTTACTTTATTAGAAAACTGCAAACATGCTATAAAGTTTAAGAAATAGAACCTTCTAAGTTATCTTTCTTAATTTTTTAAATAGGGACAGGATATCAGGCTGCAGTGCAGTAGTGTGATTATAGCATTAAGTAGAGAGGGCCACGACTTATCACATCTCTGATTTAGTTTTTATTATGCCATCTGACTAGTAAATGGCCAGGGGGAAAATTGACTTATTTGTGACAATAAAAACAGAGGCCAATAAGTTGTGGCTCATGGAAAATAGAACCATCATGCATATTAATTTTGAATTTAATTGTAAAATGTAAATGTTATCTAAGTCCCATATTAAGTCTTGAATTTCACAAGACTATAAACTCTTTGAGGGCAGGGACTAATTTTGATGGTAGGTATGTTACATAATACTCAACATATGTTTTATTCCTGAATTAATATTCTTCTTCTATTCATATGTACAGATAATGGTCAAATACAATATGTAACTTATTGATGAATATGGTATTGATAAAATGCATTGGCAATGAATGAATATTATTCTTGCATATTGGCACATAATTAATTTGACACTTGGGACATTCTGAATATCAATACTCTTCATTAGGATTTTCTATGTATATAGGAGGCAGAGGTTGCAGTGAGCTGAGATTGCGCCACTGCACTTCAGCCTGGTGACAGAGCAAGACTCCATCTCAAAAAAAACAAAAACAAAGAAAATGTTAGCTGTAGGTTTCTTTGCAGATGCCCGTTGTAAGATTAATTTAGTTACTCTGTAGTTAGAGTTTCCTAAGAGGTTTATTAAAAATCCTGAATTGATGTTAAATTTTGTCAAAAACTTTTTCTGCATACATTGAGATGTTTACGTGATTTTTCTCTTTTATACTGTTAATCAATTATATTGACTAATTTACAAATGTAAAATATTGAATAGTTGATCATAATGTATTAGCCTCATATATTATTGATCTGACTTAATATTTGATAAGAATATTTACATTTATTTTCATGAGAGATACTTGTCTGTAATTCCTTTTCTTATAATGCCTCAATTATATTTTGGCATCAGAGTCCTTCTAATCTCATAACACCATGTGGGAAGTAGTCCCTTATTTCCTATATTCTGAGTTAATATAAAACTGATTGTAAATGTTTAATAGAATCCATCAGTGAAGTCATCTTGATTTGAGCCTTTCTTTGTGCCATTGTAGTAAAGTTTTAAATTATGACCTTGATTTATTTAGTGCTATTCACATTGTCTCTTTTTGTGTCACTTTTGGGGAGTTGTGTTTTGTCAAGAAAATTTTTGTTTCAATTATCACATTTATTGGCATAAATTTACTCAAGATATTTTCTTATTAGCCTTTGGATGTATGTAAGATATATAGTGATATCGTTACATTTATTTTTGATATTGGTAATTGGTTATTAATGTGTCCTTCCTTTTAGGTATTTGTTGGTTTTTGTTAATCATTTAAATTCATTTGTGTTTTGACTTTATTGTATTTTTTTACAATAATATTAATTATTTTTTATTATATTTCAAATGTGTGCATCATGAATTTTGTAGTGTTTATCCCTATTCTCAAAATAATATTGCAGGGAAACTATTACTATTTTTGGCTTAAATGGAAGGAAAATAAGATGCAAAGAGGTTAATTATTTTGATGTACCTTATAAATATCAAAGGCTGTATTTAAGTCTAGGACACTCTGATCTAAAAAATGATGTCTTTTACTAGTGTTTCACTGCAAAATTGCATAGTGTTTGACTGTATGAATTATGATTCTAAGTCCACTTCTGGCCATACCATTAATCAACACCACTAAACTTATTGGCATCAGTATATTAGGGATACCTCATTTGCATGACTATAAAGGCTAGTTTTGGTAAGATAATAGAACCAGCATAGGAATTAATCATATCTAGAAACAATATATTGGTGTTTTATAATTTGCATGCAAGTAATCTTATCAAGAATGTGAAGGGCTAAATTCTTGGAGGAACTAATTTCAATACGGGAGTATAAGATATCTTACAGTCCATGGCAATTGCTCCCACCGAAACATGCACAGTATGTGCTCTCTCTTCTGTCCTCTTTCTGGAAGGTCTGGTTTTTGGAATTTGCTCCCAAGAGAGATTTCTTATTTGGATTCAATCTAGAGCAATGGCCAAGGAAGCTACCCAGGAGAAGGCATTCATTTGATATATTGCAAAAAGGGCCCCAAGTCTTTATCCCCACAAGACACTGCTATTTACTGTAGTCTGAATATTTGTTCCCCCAAACTTCTATGTTGAAATACTACTCCCCAAGGTGATGATATTAGGATGGAGGGTGCGGGCTGTGGGAGGTGATTAGGTCATGAGTACAGAGCTTCTGTGAATGGGATCAATGCCCTTATAAAAGGGGTCTGAGAGAGACTCCTCACCCTTTTAACCAGGTGAAGACACAGTAAGAAGGTGCTGTGTGTGTTAGTCTATTTTCACATTGCTATAAATAACTACTAGAGACTAGGCAATTTACAAACAAAAGAGGTTTGACTCACATTTCTGCATGGCTGGGGAGGCCTCGGGAAACTTACAATCATGGCAGAAGGCAAAGAAGGGGCAGATACCTTCTTCATAAGGCAGCAGGAAAGAGAGTGAGTGATGGGGGAGTTGCCAAAAACTTTCAAACAATCAGATCTTGTGAGAACTCACAATAATGAGAACAGCATGGGGAAACTGCCCCCATTGATCCAATCACCTCCCACCAGGTCCCTCCCTTGACATAGGATTACAATTTGAGATGAGATTTTGGGGGACACAGAGCCAAACCATATCACTGTGTATGAGCCAGAAATTGAGCCTTCACCAAACACTGAATCTGGTGGCAACTGAAGGCTTTCTTTTTCATAGTCTTCAGAACTTTGAGAAATAAATTTATGTTGTTTATAAGCCACTCAGTTTAGGTACTTTGTTACAGCAGGTCAAATGGCCTAAGGCATTAATGGATCATGATAGGCACCCACTAAGGTCTTTTACCTCTACCCTAAAGCAAATGTGTTTCAAGGAGAACGAGTGTGTATAAATAACATTTGTTCCACAAAAATTAAAGTATTCTATTTTGGAGTTTTGTTTGTTATGGTCGAATAATCTTATAAAAAAGTAAGTAATTTGAAAAGTCTACCTTTGATTAGTTTTCTGCTTATGTCGAGGAAGTCAGTAGAGTAAATGCAAAAATCTGTAGCTTACTGTAGATCATAGACACCTACTACTTTGGTAAAAGTAAATAAATGTTACTATTAGGATAGCTTCTGTTTCTTTTTGATTATTTCAACTGCTCAGGAAGTTGTATGTTCTTGTGTAACCCTTTGACTGCCATGGTTTCTCCCCTTCAGTGCCTGTACTAAGAAGCATCCATCCTAAACCTTTTCTGACTTTTCCTCTGTCTGCTTCCTATTTTTAATAAAATGTATATATTTGGTTTCCTATTGATATGCATTCCTGTAAAATGACAGAAGGCAATCAGATAAGCAAAGCTACTTTATTTATACCTAGAGAAATCTTAACATAGGCTCTTTATGTACCTAAATTTTAGAACAGAAAACAATGAAAAATCATAAACCCTAGGTGGTGGCTAATTGTGTCAATATATAAGTCCATGTATAAATAGTGTACAATGTGCAAACCAGGCTTTTAAATTAGAATTAGTCTAATGATAGTTGGACTTCCTCATCTGTGAAATTGACGTAATAATAATATCTCTCCTGTGAGTTTGCCATAGGAATAAAGATGAGATGACACATAAAAAGCTTTTCTAGTGTTGTGCCATAGTAAATACTAAGTAAACATTAGCTGGATTATAATTATTTCTAGAAATTTAGCAGTTTAAGAATATGTAGATTGAAGTAAAGGGATCAGAACGTAAACCATTTTTGAGATGAAAACATAGGATAAAAACACATTCCTAAAAGTAAACTTTTACAGTAGTAGTTTTTCCATCCTTTGTAGTTAGTACTACCCCTTTGGGCAGTGTATAACGTGTTGTATTACATGTTTCAAGAGTACTTTATAGAGTCCATTGGTCATATTTCATTAACAAAGGTATAGTTT
Organism: Cheracebus regulus; assembly: GCA_963574635.1. Taxonomy (NCBI): domain Eukaryota; kingdom Metazoa; phylum Chordata; class Mammalia; order Primates; family Pitheciidae; genus Cheracebus; species Cheracebus regulus. Next base: position 6,121 of record CAUYQU010026367.1, read on the forward strand.
TACAAAAAGAAACTCTTAACTTGAGAGAACATGAGAGGCAGGGTCACAAAGAAGAACAGGGCCCCCCATAAATCAAATAAGGGTGATAGCTGGGCAAATGGGAACCAGAGGAGGGAGAGTGATGATATCTGCAATGCAGGGATAAAACACTTCCAAGAACTGAGTAATCCACATTTCAACCTTCTCAAATAGTACATACTAATTTTTATAAATGTCATCTTGATTAATGCCTTTGTAACAGAACAAAAATCCCTAGACTATCATGATGAAGGTATGAAACACAAGGAATTGATAAAATCCAAATCCACATGGGGTAGATAGACGCGTAATTATATTAAGACCATACAATATAACTGAAATGCTTTGACAGCTTGGAGAAAGATACCAAACTTTGCTTGGGGGCTTTGGCAAGGACTGCCTGGAGGAGGTGACTCTGCAACAGGATTATAAAGCCTAAGTAGAAGTCATGGAGTAGTAAATTGGGGGCTCTGAGAAGATTAATCTTTATTAAACTTTTCTACATGTTGCCTTGCAGTATTGTGGTCGGTGTTCCATGAATATTGTCTTACTTGAACCATATGACCTCCAGATGGCTGGATATCTTATCCCCATTTTACAGGTTTTGAAATTAATGGTCATAAATAACAAAGGCTCAAGTTTACACAGTTAGATAGAGGCAGATGTGACCCCTGGATCCATGGTTGTGTGACTCCATGTTTCTTCTACTTCAAAACACTGTTCTGAGAACATTCTAGGAAAAGATCCTAGAGTAGCAAAGTTACGTCATTTTGGAAAAAATGGCAAACTGAAGGATAAGTAAGTAGGTCAGTGTCACTGAAGCGTGTAGTTTTTGGAAAGGAAAAAGATGCTGCAAAGAAATGAAGTTGAAGGACTTTCTGACATTCTGTTCTCTGTAAGTCTTGTTCTTTAATTTCAGTATTTATATTCACTCACACCTACTCACTTATACAACCAACGCCTTCTCTTTTCATACCTAACATCCACACATTGTATCATCAAGCTACAATCTCACGTTTCTTGGTTTATTCTTTCTTTTCTCTTGTATTCTTAGTATCGTCTTTGTCTTTATAAAAGAATTATCCTAGTCATAGAGGTTTTTATCCCAATAGTCAGATCAAAAAATGTAGCCATTCTGTTTCCCACTCCATCTTATAATGTTGAACTTCAGAATGAACCTTAAATTAACCAATTGTAACTGACCTGTAGCCATTCATGTCTCTTAGAAGCCAACTTAGAAATCTGATTTACATTTCTGTTCAAAATAATTCTGGTCAGAATAAAGCCAAAGCTTTCTAGTTCAAAATTCACTGGCCTATTTTTCTGCAGTGGTGTTCCATTTCACATACAGATGGTTTGGCCAGCTCTAGTCCTGATCTAGGCTGGTTATTGAAACTCACATGACATCATTTTAAAAAGAGCTGGAAGTGTCAACCCTAGAGTTTTGGTCAAATTCTAAGTTAGATCATTAGGTTCAGCCTCTTAAATCCTCTCTGTGGCTTTTGATGGTATGCTGGCTTACTTTCTCAGAGTTCTCTTTGATGGTTGAGAAGCTCTCGTCAATAGTCAAGTGCACACACATACTTGTCTTTGGTACTAAGATCCAAGTAAGCAGGTCCAGAGATTAGGGAGATTACCACAAAGTTCTCTTATTGTAATAACTGGAGAGTCTCTGGAAATCCTTACGTTCTGGCAATCTATTACTATGTAACAAATCACCCCAAAACTTAGTGGTTTAAAATAATGACAAAATTTATTTTACTTAAGTTTCAAGTTTCTGCAGTCTAGGTGAGGCTTGTGTGGACAAATATTTCTGCCCTACTTGGCATCAATTGTATTACCCCAAAAGTTGGGGACTGAAATCATCTGTAACCCAATCACTTGTATGTCTGGCAGATGATGCTAGCTGTGGGCTGAAACCTCTGCTGGGGCTTTTAGTCAAAACATCTCTACATGGCCTTTCTGTTTGGCCACTTGGGTTTCTCCCATCTTGGCTGTTGTGTTTTATGTGTGATTATCCTGAGAGGGAGTCAGGTTGAAGCTGAATCATCGTTTTTTCTAACTTAGCCTTGGGAATTACGCAAATACAACTTCTGCAACATTCTATTCATTGGGAGTCATTATGTCCCGTCCATGTTCAGGGGGAAGGGAATTAGACATCACCTTTTGAAAGAAAGCATGTCAAAAAACTTGTGGATATATTTTAAAACACTGCACTTAACTTTCTCGCCTCTATTTAAAATGAGAAAATGAAGCATCAGAGAGTAGCAGAGCTGTGATTATCTCTCAGGCAGTCTGATCTTGAATTTATTTTTTTTTCCTCAATGTTAAATGTATTTCTGACCATTTTAAATGTACTCTTATGATAAACAACTTATACTGTTTTGTCTAAATTAGGCATTGTGAAACCATGGTCTATAGGCCAAATCTGTACTGTTTGTTTTTGTAAGTAAAGTTTCTTGATGACACAGCCATATTTTAAAATTTCTATATTGTCTATGGCTGTTTGTTATTTAACAGTGGGAGCAGAATAGTTGTGATAAAGACCTGATGGGCTACAAATCCTAAAATATTTAGTATTAGGCACTTTATAGAAAATGCTTGCCAACCCCTGCTTTAGATTGTCAGTCTACAGTACACATGATTTCTGAGTTTGAGGAGATGGACCACTGGTTAAATGCTAACTGAACAGCAGGGTGCTAGGTTGATAGAACTCTAAAACTGCTAAACTTTGGTCCCAAAGAACAAAGTGTCTGGAGAGTTGGACTGCATATACCAAGCTGTATAAAATGAAAAAGAGGTTTATAAAGATCACATTTGTTTTGTCAGTCAGAGTTCAATCAGATAGACGAACCAGTAGGGATTTTCCCTAGAGACTTGACCTTTTGCAACTTTGGGACAAAATATACCTCTGTTACAGCATGAGAATATCACTATATTAATGATGCTAGCTGCTGACTGAAACCTCTGCTGGGGCCTTTGATCAAAACATCTCTACATGGTCTTTCTGTTTGGCCACTTGGGTTTCTCCCAGCTTGGCTGTTGTGTTTTATATGTCATTAAATGTGTTCTATATGTGACAAGGAGCTCCAGGCCTTATTAGGATAATATTCCACAGACATCTCAGAATCTACGCATACTCACCAAACTAACTCTGGAGTTCTACGTCTCATACTTGATGTTAATGCCACATCAACTCAGTTGTCCAGAACAGAGACCTGGTAATATTTGAAGAGTTTTCTGTGTTCTCCAGCCAGTTGTCTCAAGTGTCAATTCCACCTCCTAGGTGTGTATCTAAATGTTTCCTTCCTTGCTACTGCTACTAGTTTAGTTCAGCCATCACCACTCCGCATGAGATTACTGCATTGACATGATGGGGCTATCCTGGTTAGTAATCTTAAACTCCTTCAGTCAACTTCCCCACTACTCTCTGAGTAGGAAGTCTAAAATACAGATATCATGAACTCCCCACATCCACCATCCTGAAAGTCATTTTATGTATCCTTATAATATTGAACACAAAGTCTCAATTCAACATGGTATCCAAAGCCATTCATAATTTGAACAACATCCTCTCTCTCCATTCTCCCATATTTAGATTATGTCCTGGCCCACACTACCCTTTGATAAGTCTACCAACACTCCACATTCTTTCACATCCCCATAGTTCAGATGTGTTATTCCATGTCTTCTCTAAGCATTTGTACTTCCTGCCAAACACACATACCTTCTTCTCTGGAATAACTCATATTCATTCTTGAAGACTTGGTTCAAATTTTTTCTCCTTTAGGTGCCGTCTGTAAAACCTTCTTTCCTCTGCTCCAGTTTGGGAAGTACTGTTCCTCTGTCTCATAGCAGCCTAGCCTATGTCTATTATAGATTTGTTAATGTTAACGGATATGTTAATTAGCTAGATTTAATCATTCTCTAATGTATGTATCACATGGTACCCTATAGAGATACATGATTATTATTTGTCAAGTAAAAAACTTTAAAAAGTTTAATGAATGAATAAGTCAGTGAATGTTAATTCAGTCTTTTAACATGCTTCTTAGGTTTTAATGCCCTTGTTGTAATTAACTATAGGTTTATTAATAATGATAGTGATAATAATTATGGTATCTGTCGGCTATTGAATATAAACCTCTGTGTTAAAGTTGTACCATAAAGCCATGTTTGGAGTCCAAATCTTCAAGGTGGCTCTTCTTATCAGAGACTGGGGAGAGACTTGAATGGGAGGGATGTCCTTTAGCAAACTAACTGGCAGTCCCCATAGCCTGTCTCTGGTTTGGACAGCACCCTTGCATGGGTGCTTAGTGCTTGATTGGATCTCACCTTTTGGTGTTGGCCCTGTCATCAGACTGTGGGAGGATCACAGGTAGCACCCACATCCTGCCATTCAACACTGTCACATTGTGCTTGATTAAAAGCTCATCGTCTGTACTTGAGTATGTTCTTTCTTCAAAGACCCCTTGGTCCATTAGGTGCGCTGACTGCCAGCAGCGGGCCTACCTTCCTTCTGGGCACTGTGAACATTGTCATTTAATTCTTAGAGCAAACCCATTAAATGGGCAGCATTATCTTCTCTATTTTAAGTGTGAAAACTGGCAAGGGTTGACATAATTTGCCTATAGTTATATACCTAAGAAGAGAGGTTCAAATTTGATATTCAACTGTGTCATTAGTGCCTTAAACAGGGTAAGGCTAATAGGAGACACTCATTAAATATTTATAAAGTTTTGGTCAAATAGAAGGAATAAGTTTTTAAAATTGATTGCACAGCATGGTGACAATAGTTAACAATAATGTATATTTCAAAATTGCTATGAGAGTAGATTTTAAATGTTCATAGCACACACAAACAACATAAGTATGTGAGGTTACAGATATGTTGATTAGCTTGATTTAATCATTCACTAATGTATATATGGTACCCTATATAGATACATGATTATTATTTGTCAAGTAAAAAAACTTTAAAAAGTTTAATGAATGAATAAGCCAGTAAATGTTAATTCAGTCTTTTAACATGCTTCTTAGGTTTTAATGCCCTAAATCAGAAAATAGCCTTCAAGCTGGTAATACTAGTCTTTATAAAAACCTGGTGGAAGACATATTTTAGGCAGGCAGAACATTCAGCTGTCTTGGATTACACCATACAGAGTGTGTGCTCTAAGTTCACATGAAGGGCTACCCTTCCAGGAACTGAGACTTTTGTTCTCAAAACGTCTCAAACACTGATGCTTACTGCCAGTTCTGACTGAATTACAATGTCATTGCTTAATCCAAATGTCCAAACCATAGCCACATATTAAGGTGAATGAATAATAAAATGATTGATACTTTAGATATTACAAAATAAAAATTGCATTAAAATTTAAGAGTACAAAAGTATATTAGTATTTGAAAAACATAAAAGTACAAATTAGGAAGATGAATAAAATATATCTTAAACATATTAGGAAGGTGTCATAAAAGAAAGAATGGGAAACTCGTTTTCATCCCTTAGAATGGCTAAACTCAAAAAGAAGATATGCTGCACAGATCAATTATTCTTTTCTGCCACCTAGCACCAAAACACTCTTTCTCTAGTTTGATGAATTTATACCTTATGAATTTTGGTGGGAGGCACAGACTGCCTCCTACCAAAAAAGTTGAAAACTTTCGATGCTACATTTTACAGTCTCCCATGTAGTATGATTTAGACTCCTTCAAGTAGTATGAGAAACAGACATGGTACCTTTGATGGAAAAGCAAACTTTTCTCCTACTCCCTACTCTCAAGATAACACACTACACTTCACCTCTGGTCATCAAAATGGGTGTGAGTTTTTTCCAAACACCAGACAGTTCTCCAGTGGACACTAGCTTGGTGTCTTCGAATTCACCCAGCTATCTACTTGGAGTTAGTGTCCGATTTCATAGGTTGAGGGCTCAGCTCCGCAAGACTCCCCCCAACGTCATATGCCAATCACATACTCCAGACTTTGGCCTGTGCTTCTGAATGACCAGCTATTAACTGGGATTTCCATAACCTCCTTCTTGGGTTCAATTAATTTGCTATAGTGACTCACATAACTCAGGGAAACATATTACATTTATCCATTTTTTAATAAAAAATACTATAATGCATACAGATGATCTGCCAAGTAGAAGAGAGGTACAAACAAAGGTATGTGGAAAGAGGTACAGAGCTTCCATGCCTCTCTGTGCATCATTCTCCAGGAACTACCACTTATTCAGCAATCTAGAAGCTCTCTGCACCATGATATTTAGTTTTTTATGGATGCTTCATTACATAGGCAGGATTAGTTCAATCACTGGCCATTCGTGGTCAACTCTACCTTTAGCCCTTCTCCCCTCCTTGGTTGGGGGCTGAGATTGAAAATTCCAACACTCTATCACATGATTTGTTCTTCTAGCACCCACCAGCCCCAATCATGAGGCTATCCAGGTATCCACCAAGAGTCACTTCATTAGTACAGAGGATGCTTCTATCACCCAGGAAATTCCAAGAGATTTAGAAATTCTGTGTCAGGCAGTCTTAGAGCTCAGGAAATTATAAAGGTCTTATGAGCAGAGCTCTGTGCCAAAACTGGGCTCAAAGACCAAATATTAGAACAAAAGATTCTCTTAGCACCCCTATCTATGAGGGTATTAGGAGCTCTGACTCAGGAACCAGCTGCAGATACCAAACATATATTTCACAATATCAAGGTAAGAAATTCTCTAGAGGTAGTTGGCAGTTGCTATAAGTTTAATTTTTTTTGATGCAGATTGGTATTAGTGTAAATTTTTATTTCCCATGATTTTGAAATGATCTCATTTATTTTTCATTAAATTAATTTATTAAAAATTTAAAAAAATAATGCTTGTACATCTTCCTGGGATATGTGGTGATGTTTCCATACACATAGGGCATAGTGATCAGATCAGGGTAGTTAGCCTATTAATCATCTCAAATATGTATCTTCTGATCACTTCTATGTTATGGCCTAACTATTGTTCTCACTGTTTGTCCCTAAATCTGGTACTCCAGCATTCCCAATGATTCTGTTAGCTACTGATCATCCTTTTACAGCCTTTTTATGATAAAGTCACCCACAATAGTCTCTGCCTCTTACATCTTCACAGGAAGAAGAGACCTCTAGACATGCAGCAGCCATCTTGCAGATACGAGGGAATAGCCAGATAAACACCAAGTCGGTTAACATGGAGAACTAAAATTGTGCAGCTACTGAATGAACCAGCTATGAAAATGCCTCTGTGTGGGCATTCAGGTGAATATACCCAATAAAATTCTAGACTGGTAAGTGTGTGGGGAAATTGCCATTTTTAAGCAGGGGGATGGGGGTGTGAATTGGTACAACAATTTGAAAAGTAAGTTGCTGGTTTGTATAAATTTTTAAAAAATAAATGTGTTCTCTGACCTAGTATTATCTGTTTTGGGAATCTATTTTACAGATTAAAAAAGCACTAGATTGTCATATGACATATATATGTATATATGACATATATACTATATGTGACATATACATGTATATATGACCCATATACTATATATGACATATATATGACATATACTCTTATATATGACATATATATGTCATATATAGTAATATATATCTATAAGCTATATATATATATATATATATATACACACACACACACACACACACATACTCTTAACTATATATCTATTAAAATACCTGAAGGAATGGTCAGTATAAAGAATATTATCCAATTTTTAAAGAAGACAGGAACAATAACCCCTCCGTGCTTTTTTGGGGGATCTATTTGTATGGAGTAGATAAGCACATGGAAAGATAAATATCAAACGATTGCCATTGGTTACTAAAAGGGAGTGAGTTTATAACAAGAAAGTGGAAGCAGATAACATTAAAGTTTTCCTTATATGACTCAGTACTATTTGACTTATTTCAATAAGCATGTATAATTTTTTACATAAAAACCATCCGGAGTGGAAAAGCTTTTTCTAAACATTATCATTATCTCATGCTAATAAGTGATGTTTGGGAAGCAGCATCATCCAGTGGTTATGAACCCAAGATTGGAGTAACTTCTGGATTTAAATACTGGCCTTTTACTAACTGTGAGAGCTTGAGCAGAATACTTTCTCTTTAAGTATTGCTGTTCTCATTTACAAATGGAGATGATGACATCAGTTAGTCCCCTGTCTTCTACTGCCTGCTGTAGGACAATTTCCCACTCTTTTCAGCAATCCTTTGGTGAAGAGAGGGGCCACAAAGGCAAAGGAATTTTAGTTAATGGGCAGTATAGCAATTTTCTAAAGACTTTATTTTTTTTAAGAGCAATTTTAGGTTCACAGAAAAATTAAAAGGCAGGTGTAGAGATTTCCCATCTCCTTCCTGCCCCACATGCATAGTCTCCCGCATTATCAAAAACCCCACCAGAGTGGTACATTTGTTATAATTGATAAACCTATATCAACACATCAGAATCACCCAGAGTGCATAGTTAACATTAGGGTTTACTGTTGGTGTTGTACATTCTATGAATTTGGACAAATGGAGACATGTATCTATCATCATAGTATCATTCAGAGCATTTCTGCTGCTTTAAAAACTCTGTGTCTGCCTATCAACCCTCCCAAACCATCATAGTAACCTATTTCTTGAGAGGCCTACAGCCTATTACCTTGCTGTGTGGAATGAAAACTCTCTGAAAAGGAACAGCAATACTCTTCTCTTACTCCTCTCTTAGTTGGCCTTGGAATAAGTGCAGAGAAGTTAGCAAATAAAGATGCTTGAAATCTGAGCTTGCTATGACCCTGAAAAAAAAGCACACAAGAGTGCCATTCCTTGTGCTCTCAATTTTCTTCATTTGCTGCATATCCATGAGGAGTGGAGAAGTGTCTTTCTTCTTGCCTCTGTCTGAAAAATATATACACCATACCTTATTTAGTTCAAGTATTTGATTTAATTCATAGGTATAACCTCATGAAGAAAGTTTTTAATCTACCCTACCTATGCCTAAAATATTTATGCAATACAGCGTCCATTAGTGTTCTAGTACTGCTGTACCAAAATGCCATAAACTGGGTGGCTTAAACAACAGAAATGTATTGCCTCACAGTTCTGGAGGCTCAAAGTCCAAGGTGAAGATGCCAGCAGGGTTGCTTCCTTCTGAAGGTTCTCAGTGAGAATGTTTCAAGCCTCGCTTGGCTTCTGGTGATTTTCTGTCAATTTTTGGTGTTCCTGGGCTTGTAGACACATCCTTCATCTTCACATAGCAATGTGTTCTTTTTATATCTGTGCCTGTGTCCACATTTCCCCTTTTCACAGACATCAGTCACATTGGATTAGAAATCCACCTCACTCCCGTATGACCTCATCTTAACCAATTATATCTTCAACAAAGTCACATTGTGAGGTACTACGGGACAGGATCCCAACAAGACTTCTTGGGGGATACCATTCAGCCCACAACAGTGTGTTAAAAAGAATCAAAGAAATAATGTGCATAAGATGTGCAGCACAATGTAAACTATTCTCTAGATGTTATTAGCACTTTATACAGTCAGTCCCAATGCTTTGTCACTTGACATTTAGCTGTTTCACTCATTTAATCTGATAAAGAACTGTTCTTTTCTTCTACTGTGTTGACTTACTCATTTGATGATGTTTAGCCACATCAGGCACACTTCTTCAGGGATCATGAATATAGATTAGAATCTATATTGAAGTATTGTTTTAAGTTGTTGACCTCAGCCATGTGTTGTTTAATCAAAAGACTCATGTTGGTGGCTATAAAGATGGAAAATATAGATACTGAGAAATCTAAAAGTGGGGAGGGTGGAAAGAGGGACAAGAATTAAAAAACTTCCTGTTGGACACTATGTCCACTATTTGGGTGATGGGTTCACAAAGCCTAAATCCCAGCATTATGCAATACACCCATGTAAGCCTGTATATGTAACCTCCAAATTTATAATTTAAAAATAAATAAGATTTCTTTTTTATACACACACAAAAAAAGAGGCTCAAATTGGAACTGACATATCAGCAAGACAATCTCAATTTTAGCCAGCCCTAGATGTAGCCTTCAAATAAAAAAAACAAAAACAAAAACATGTCTTTGTTCCTGTATTAATTCACTTGGGATTATGGTACTGAGCATATATGGACAGATACATGGGAACAATAGGCACTGCAAACCACTAGACAGGGGAGGGAGCAAGAGGGATGTGGGTTGAAAGACTACCCATTGGGTACTATGGTCACTACTTGGTACAATATACCCATGTAACAAATCTGCACATGTACTCCCTGTGTCTAAAATAAAAGTTGAAATTAAAAAAGAAAACATGTCTCTAACTTCCCAAATTTTAAACCTTGAAACTGTTAGCAGAAATTTGTCAGAGGATCTCACAGTTTGAAGAATAAAAAAAGAATTCAAATGACATAGGATTTCATTTCAAGTTCAGAGTTTAGCTTGAAGCTATCACTGTGGACCACTCTTAGAAAGTGGAGCCCTAGGGAAATGAGTTCCTTGTGAATCAATGTATACTCATTGTATTGATACTCAGCCAACTTAACATGTGGTCTTTAAGGATGACCTTCCTAAGATCGTCTGTTAAACATAGATCTTTATTGAAGTGATTTATTTCTTCATTGGCCTTTTTTACATCACACTGGAGAAGAACATACAAGTGACTCAGATGCATTAGTAACCACAATGGATATAAAACTTTCTCTTAAAAATGATTATTGTAAACATTCATTTAGAAGATGAGCAATATAAAACAGTATTTCTGTTGGAAGTGGTTTTCTGTGAAATCGTAACTGCTTTCTCCACCATTCATTTTGTCCATTTGCTATCAGTATGTCAATATTATTTTGAAATTTTAGTCAACTGGACTACACTATAAATCCAAGTTTTTATTTTCCTTCACATTAACATTTCTTCATCTCTCGTTTCAACTATTAGTCATCATTGTTGATGCCAAAGTCCTTAGCATGTAGGGTTCAATTAGCTTGACAAAGTGTATTAGTTATTAAAAAATTTGCACATTTTTTGTTGGCTATTGATTTCTCTATATATGTATATATATATATATATAATTGCATTTTAGGTTTTGGGGTACATGTGAAGAACATGCAGGATTGTTGCATAGGTACATACATGGCAATGTGGTCTGCTGCCTTCCTCCCCATCACCTATATCTGGCATTTCTCCTCATGTTATCCCTCCCCAACTCCCCACTCCCTGCTGTACCTCCCCTAGTTCCCCCCCACAGACCCCAGTGTGTGATGCTCCCCTCCCTGTGTCCATGTGTTCTCATTGTTCAACACCCACCTATGAGTGAGAACATGCGGTATTTGATTTTCTGTTCTTGTGTCAGTTTGCTGAAAATGATGGTTTCCAGGTTTATCCATGTCCCTACAAAGGACATGAACTCATTGTTTCTTATGGCTGCATAGTATTCCATAGTGTATATGTGCCACATTTTCCCTGTCCAGTCTATCATCGATGGGCATTTGGGTTGGTTCCAAGTCTTTGCTATTGTAAACAGTGCTGCAATGAACATTCGTGTGCATGTGTCATTATAATAGAATGATTTATAATCCTTTGGATATATACCCAGTAATGGGATTGCTGGATCAAATAAAATTTCTATTTCTAGGTCCTTGAGGAATCGCCACACTGTCTTCCACAATGGTTGCACTAATTTACATTCCCACCAACAGTGTAGAAGTGTTCCTATTTCTCCACATCCTCTCCAGCATCTGTTGTCTCCAGATTTTTTAATGATCGCCATTCTAACTGGAGTGAGATGGTATCTCCATGTGGTTTTGATTTGCATCTCTCTAATGACCAGTGATGAGGAGCATTTTTTCATATGTTTGTTGGCCTCATATATGTCTTCTTTTGTAAAGTGTCTGCCTGTTCAACTGAAAAAAAAGGGGACTGAAACAGAGAGCCAGGAGATCTGGCTCAGCCAGTCCCACCCCCACAAAGACTGGCTATTGTTTTCAAACCAATCAGTTTAACTAAGTAACTTACATAAGTAAATAGGAAATAACAACTAGCAAATAAC
>CAUYQU010026369.1:0-19026 GCA_963574635.1 Cheracebus regulus
TTCAGTCATTTCATCACACTCCATCTCCGTCCAGCCTTGTTCCCTTGCTGGCGAGGAGTTGTGATCCCTTGTTGGAGGAGAGGTGTTCTGGTTTCGGGTGTTTTCATCCTTTTTGCGCTGGTTTCTTCCCATCTTTGTGTATTTATTCTCCTGTCTTCTCTGTAGTTGCTGACTTTCAGATTGGGCCTCTGAGTGGACGTCTAGTTTGTTGATGATGAAGTTATTTCTGTTTCTTAGTTCTCCTTCTAACAGTCTGGCCCCTCTGCTGTAGGACTGCTGAGGTCCACTCCAGGCCCTGCTTCCTGGAGATCATCTACAGAAGCCTCTGCACTTTCACTGGGAGCTGCAATCCTGTGCTGCTCCTAATCGGCCATCTTGGATCTCTCCAGATCCTATTTTTATATTATTTTCAAATTTATGAACCAAGTATCTTTATCCATCAACTTGTCTATTGTGTTAAATACCTAAAATTGTGTTAAAATCGATGTCTCTAGGATGTTACCATTTTTTTTTTTTTTTTTGAGGTGGATTCTCACTCTGTCACCCAGGCTGGATTGCAGTGGCGTGATGTCAGCTCACTGCAACCTCCAGCTCCCGGGTTCAAGCGATTTTCTTGTCTCAGCTTCCTGAGTAGCTGGGATTACAGACACCTGCCACCACGCCTGGCTAGTTTTTGTATCTTTAGTAGAGATGGAGTTTCACCATGTTGGTCAGGCTGGTCTCGAACTCCTGACCTCGTGATCTGCCTACCTCAGCCTCCCAAAGTTCTGGGATTACAAGTGTGAGCCACCATACCTGGCCACAAAATTTTCAATTTTTTTTTTTTTTTTTGTCTTTTAAAGTCTTTTAAGGTTGTTCTTTTGTGTTTTACATGTCTCTTTAAAATTTTATCCTATATGTATTTATCGTAGTTTTGGTAATGTCATCTCTCCCCCCCCCCCCCCCAGTATACTTGCTACATTTTTCGTTGGTTTTCTATATGAAAGTTATTTAAAAAACATGGTAAAAGAATTTATCATTTTAATCCATTATTAAGTGTACATAGGCTGGGCGTGGTGGCTCACACCTGTAATCCCAGCACCTTAGGAGGCTGAGGTGGGTGGATCACGAGGTTAGGCATTCGAGAACAGCCTGGACAATATGGTGAAACCCCATCTCTAATAAATAATACAAAAAAAATTAGCCGGGCATGGTGGCATACGCCTGTCGTCCCAGCTAGTCAGGAGGCTGAGGCAGGAGAATTGCTTAAACCCAGAAGTCAGAGGTTGCAGTGAACTGAGATTGTGCCACTGCACTCCAGTCTGGGCCACAGTGAGACTCCATCTCAAAAATAAATAAATAAAATTTTAAAAGTGTATATAAAGTGATAATAAAGTACATTTATACTGTTTTGCAACCATAACCGCCATTCTTGTTCATGATTCTTTTTGTCTTGCAAAGTTAAAACTCTATGTATTTCCCATTCGCCACTTTCTACTTTTCTACTCTGAATTCTGCCATTCTCGATCAGTTACGTGAGTGGAGTCATACAGTATTTGTTCTTTTGGAATTAGCTTGTTTCAGTTAGCATAATGTCCTCAAGGTTCAGCATGTGTCAAATTTATTTTTCTCTTTAAGGTTTAATAATATTTCATTGCATGTAAATACCACATTTTGTTGATTCATTCATTGCTGAAGACTTGGGTTGCTTCCAGCTTTTGGCTGTTGTGAATAGTGCTGCTATAAACACAAGCATACAAATATTTCTTCAGTCCCGTTTTTAATTCTTTTGGATATATATTTAGTAATAGCTGGATCATATGATTCTATGTTCTAAACATAGAAGAATGTACATTTTATTTATTTACTTTTTTCAAGAAATGTCCACATTGTTTTTTATAGTGGCTGCACCATTTTACATTTCACCAGGAGTTAAAAAGCATTCTATTTCTCCTTCTTCTTTATAACACTCGCTCTTTTGGGGATTATGTTGTTGCTTTTTTTTTTGTATGATAGCCATTCTTATGTGTGTGAAGTGGTATCTCAGTAGGATAGAACAATGATTTTTATATTTATTTTATAAACAGGTTTATAGCCTGCCATTATGCTAAATCTTGGTATTTTTTGAATATCTTGGGTTTCTAGGCATATTGTATCATCCACAAATAGAAATTATATTTTTGTTTTTTTCCTTTGGGAATCATGTTTGATAATGCTATGTACAATATGCCAGGCACTGTTCTGAGAAGCGTTCAGATAGCAACTCATGACGTCAAAATGCAGAATGAGCAGGAGTGAAGATACAGACATTTCTAGAATTACAGCTGAGAATGTGACAAAATGCATCTAATAGAGAAGAAAGTTGGCTTAAAAAAGGGCCTGAAACGTATCCCCACAATTAAAAAGTCAACTTTTATAAGTTACACAGGCTCTTTGTGTCTCACAGCTCTCATTTGTGAAACAGAAATAATAATATAACAGATTATTTATTTTATTGTTAAGTATGTTGAGACAAAAGTAATGTCCTGATTTGAAAATTAAAATATTTATCAGTGTAGTTAACTGAGATAACAGTAATAAGGATATGTCAATTATTGGAATAGATTAATAGTTTATTTAGTAAAACCATTAACATTTTAATCCTACAAAAATGTACGTCTGTTTACTCTTTACAAAACTACTTAGTTACTCTCTATTACTTAATTACCAAAACCTCCTAATTCTTAGTAAGGCCTTTCTAGGGCCACCTAAACTTACAGTTTTTAACCACACTGTTTACCAGGATTCCTTTCTTTCACTCCTTTGTTTTCTTATCTTGCCTGATGCAAACCATAGTTTTGCTCTGCTTTTCTGTCTTATGTGTTTGTATAAAGACATCTGCCTTCATGTAAATTCTAACCAATTATAGCTGTAACATTTTTCTGAAAATGTGAATTCTGTGAGTTCCTTTTTTATTTGAAATCTCCTATATCTTTACCATATTATGGACACTCATTTGAAGTAATAAACATTTTTTAAAAATACCAGATAAGAAATTTACACAGCCAACAAATAATTATTTATAACAAATATTAAACTACAGTTCTTTGTTGAGCATGAAACACTTACTACATTTTAATAGGTTCAGTTCTCTTAAATTATGTGTTTAAAATGTATTCTTTTTAATTAGCCTTAAGCAGTATACTGTTTTAAAAAGTAAATGTGTATGTGCGTGTGTGTATGTATATTCACAATAGCAAAGACATAGAATTAACCCAAATACCTTTCAACAGTAGACTGGATAAAGAAAATGTGGTACATATATATCATGGAATACTGTGCAGCCATAAGAAGAAAAAAGATCATGTCATTGACAGGGACATGGATGGAGCTGGAAGCCGTTATTCTCAGCAAACTAACACAGGAACAGAAAACCAAACACTGCATGCTCTTATACTAATAAGTGGAAGCTGAATGATGATACGTGGACACATTGGGGGAACAACACACCCTGGGGACTATCAGGAGGCCTTGGGCAGGGAGAGAATCCAGAAGAATAGCTAATGGGTCCTGAGCTTCATACCTGGGTGGTGAGTTGATCTGTGCAGCAAACTACCATAAAAAATACCTATAAGCGGGGGTATTTGTGCTACAAAAATTTGTAGTAAACACATACAAACAAATTATTTGAAAACAACATAATCTGTTCTCTTAATGCAGTTGTATTCTGCTTTATTACTTACATATTGTAAGATGTAGATTCATGGCATCGTCAAAGGCTTCCGTCTCTTCCTTACACTAATACATTGTTACTAATTTGTTCATTTTCTCTTTTTTTGATTTGTTTTCCAACAAAGTTGGGGTAAAAACATCTTCATACTTAAGCTATAATAATTTCTGACAATATGCCCGGAGTTACTTAAAAGAAAATGGAATTGTTTTGCTCATGTTTTTGACACTTGGGTCATTCATCTTCAACAAATGACATAAGAGGAGCCAAGGACATGTGTGTGGCTGTGAATGACTTAGCATGTGTCAGGCAGGCTCTGGGCTGAAGGGAGATTCCAGGTGTCTGAAAAAAGGAAGGTTCTGTTCTACTGCACATAGACTGTCACACTGTAAATTGTTCTGTGATTCCATGTTTCTCCCAAGGTCAATAGGAACTGAGGACACATAGGAAATGAGTTATGAGGGCAGACTCTTTCTCTTATTTAGCTACCAGTATATGATTCTGCACATATGCACACTACATAATAATGTGCTCACACCCCTCTTAGAACAAATTTCCATGCTCACAAATTGCATCCACATTTTCTTTGCTCCTAGAGTTTTCAGCCAAACACAAGTACCTAGAGGACTTTAAACTTATCCCTGTCCCCAGACCCTAAATCTGGGGCAACAACCTGGTCCTTCCACTCAACTGGGCTTCTTAGTCACCTGATCATAGCCTCTTCTGCCTGCATAGACACTGAAATAAGCCAGAGCCTAACCCTTTCTGGGCCACTGTTTGTAGCACAAATTAGTCTTTCCACTAACTCTCAACTGTCCCCTACTCGTAAGTCCTGTGAAACTAAATAATTCAACATTTAAGCAGTTTGATACTTTAAATTATTCTGGGCCTTAAAGGAAGGTAAATACAAGATCTGGGTAATATGACAGGCAGCAGTAACAAGGCAGCTGTAACCTTTGTTTTTCTGTGGATGGATTATACCTACTTTCACATCTTCATTATTTTGTCAGGTGTTGTAAATGGCTGAAGTGCCCCATGGAATACCGTTTTCCCCTTCACTATTGACTTTCATTATAGATTAACCTCTCTCACCTATGGCTATTGCACTGTCTTAAGATGAAGTGTTAAATACACTCAGGTTGAAAAGGAAAGAAAAAACAGTTGTAAAAAGAAGTAGGAAAAACACACCATAACTGATTAATTTTTTGTAAATCTTAAAGCAGCCTTGTATAGAAAATATTGCAGTCTTGTTAAATTGCTTGTTTTTTGCTTGTAGAAATAAGAACTTAACTTTTACCTGTGAAGCACTCATTTCATTTCACTAGAGCCTTTGTCTCCTGGATGACTATTTCTAGCTTTTCACTTCAATAAATTCTCTAAAACTGGATTTTCAGGCTTTATTGGTTATTCAGATTATTTCAGATTAACAGTCCGTCATAGCATCTTTCTTCTGCCTTTACTACCTAACTAAACTTCTTCCTTGTGAACAGATTGTACCCAGTGCTGCTCCTCAGGTGCCTGATCCAAATACCTACTGGAAATCAGATGTCCCTGAGTTCAAGGTCATGGCCTTAGACTTGGCTGTTGTAAAGACAAATAAAAATTAGAAATACCAGACTTAATTATCCAACTTGAAGATAAAAGAAGACATTTTGCTCCCGTTTTTTGAAATAATTTTAGAAAATTTTTATATGTATATTTATGTCTCTATTAAATATATGTAAATCATTTAAATAGGCAAATAGGACTTTGTCAATCTTTTTAATTTAGAAATGTCTTTCTCTAGGACCAGGAAACCATTGCTTTGAAATGTAAATGGTTGAGATTTCTGTTGGACAGTAGGTAACTTCATAAAAGATTATAAAGCCAAGGAAACCTTATTTTGCTTTTGAATATAGCCAACTTAAATTTTCATTGAATATACTCAATATACAGAGAGCCTTCTCAATTACCAGGTTAATTTAAGATAAACTATATATGACAAATTATGCTGTTAAGTCTTCTACTTCAAGACTAAATATGGTGATTTTTACTTCTGCTTTTGTAATCTCTTAACAGATTGCCTGTGATGCATATCAAATTTTGGTTTAATTATGTAATAAAACAGTTTTCTGCCATTTTAGAGTGTCTCTGAGGTTGGAGTTTTGTTTTTAATTATGTTGTTCCAAACACTGCACAGAATTACCAGACAGGATATAAACACATGAGGTGCACACAGGCTTTAGTTCAGAGAGGCTTTTCTCTCTTTGGCTTGCCCCCAGATCTGCAGGCAGAATATTTCTCTGCCTGTTGGTGATACGCAGTCCCTTCCAGAGCAGTTCAAGGAGATTTCTAGGAAAATAGCTTCAACAGCACAGCAGTCAGCCATTCTAACTCCATCTTTCAATGCACTTGGCATCTTCAGACCTGAAAGTAATTCAAACACCATAGGAACATGAATCTCACATTTTGTAAATTTTTTTTTTTTAATGAACTTTTCATTATGTTTATCTTTTGAATTTTTTTTTTGTATTCATTTATATCTGCTATAATTTTTATTGTTTTTTTCTTCTAATTTTTGGTTTGGTTCTTTTCTAGTTCTGTGTGATATATCAATAGTTTAGAGACTTTTTAAAAACTTTTTTTGATGTAGACACTTAACTGCTATAAACCTTCTTAGTACTTCTTTCACTGCATTTATAGTTTTGTTATGTTTTTTCATTTGTTTCAAGAACATTTAAATTTTTAAAAATTTCTTTGTTCGCTCACTAGTCATTCAGGAGCATATTTTAAATTCTATGTGTTTCTATAGTTTATGTTAGTGATTTCTAGTTTTATTCTGTTATCAGAGAAAATACTTTGATATAATTTTATTTTGGGGGAGATTAGGAGTTATTTTGTGACCTAACATATGGTCTGTCCTTGAGAATAACCCAGGGGCTGAGGTGTAGAATTAGTAGTCTGTAGCTTTTTGATAAAATGCTTTGTAAATATCTATTAGGTCTATTTGATACATAGTGCAAATTAAGTCCAATGTTTATTTATTGATTTTAGTATCGGATGATCTGTCTCCTGCTGACAGTGGGTTGTTGAACTCTCTAACTCTAATTGTATTGGGGTTGATCTCTCTCTTTAGCTCCAATACTTGCTTCATATATCTGAGTTCTCCAGTGTTAGGTGCATATAAAGTTGCAATTGTTATATTCTCTTGCTGAATTGACTACTTTATTATAATAACTTTTATTGTCTTTTTTTACAGTTTTTATCTTGAAATCTGTTTTGTTTAATATAAGTATAGCTATTCCTGCTCTTCTCTGGTTTCCATTTGCATGGAATATCTTTTTCTATCTCTTTATTTTCAGTCTTTCTGTGACTTTATAGGTGAAGTGTGTGTCTTGTAGAAAACAGACTGTTCCAAAAAAATACACTGGTTTTTTGTTTCTTTGTTTTACCCATTTGGCCAATTTACGTCTTTTAATTGGGGAGTTAATTTATAATCAGTGTTATTATTAATAAGTAAAGACTTATTTCTGCCATTCTATTATCTAATTTCTTGTTTTGTGGTCTTTTTTTCTCTCCTCTCTTCCATTTTTTCTGCCTTTCTTTTAGTAAGGATGATTTTCTCTAATGGTATGTTTTAATTTTTTGATTTTATGTATGTGTGTCTATAGGTTTTTTTTTAAATTTGAGGTTACCATGAGGCTTGTAAATAAGATCTTATAACCTATTATTTTAAACTGATGTTAACACTTATTGTAAAAATGAACAAACAGAAAAGCAAAGAGAAAACTAGTAAAAACTACAGTTTATCTCCCAACTTTTCAACATTTTGTTTTTATTTATATCTTATTATACTGTCTATGTCTTAATCTTGTTGTAGTTAGTATTTTTAGTAACTATAACAGCCTCAAAATTAGAAGTAGAGTTATGGCCTTAAAAAGGAGGTAAAGAGTTATTTTTAATAATTATAAGTAGTTATAGACTAATCTTTTAGTCTTCTCAAAATTTGAATAGTTTACACACCACATTTACATGCTAGAAAATTTTGCGTTTGGGTCCTTGATATTACCAGTGAGTCTTGTACCGGATGTTTTCTTATTGCTCATTAAGCTCATTAATGTCCTGTTCTTTTAGACTGAAGAACGGCCTTTAACATTTTTTGTAGGACAGATCGGGGGGTATTAACAAAATGTCTCAGCTTGTCAGTTTTGTGGGGTTTTTTTTCATGGTTGAAGGATATTTTTGCCTAATGTGTTACTTTAGGGTAAAAAGTTTTCCTTTACACTAGGTATGTCATGTCACCATCTCCTAGACTGTAAGATTTCCACTGAAGAGTCCCCTGTCAGATATATTGGTGCTTCTTTGAATGTGACTTGTTTCTTTTCTCTTGCTGCATTTAGAATCCTTTATCTTTGACCTTTGAGTGTTTTATAATTAAAGACGTTCGGGTAGTCATTTTTAAGTGAATTGTGGTTGGTATTCTATAACCTTCTTGTATTTGAATATTAATGTGTTTTTTTAGGTATGGGAAGTTCTCATTATCTCTTTGAATACACTTTTTACCCAGAACTTTTTCACTATCTCCTCTTTAAGGCCATAACTCTTAGAGTTGCCCTCTTGAGGCTTTTTTTTTTTTTTTTGTCTCATCTTATTGTATTTTTTTCAAATAGCCTGTGTTCAAACTCATAATTCTTCTTGATCAGTTCTGCTGTGTAGAGACTCTGATGCATTCTTCAGTGTCATTTGAATTTTCAGCACGAGAATTGTTGCTTGATTCTTCAGAATTATTTTAATAAATTTGTTTATTGGATTAGACTGCAAATTTCTTTTTTTGTTTTTGTTATTTTGAATTTTGCTGAGCTTTTTTGCAAATAGCTGTTTTGAATTTCCTGTCTGAAAGGTTGCATATCTCTGTCACTCAGGATTAGCACACTAGTGCCTTATTTAGTTCATTTAATGAGGTTGTGTTTTCCTGAATAGTCTCAATTTTTGTGGATGTTCATTAATGTCTGGGCATTAATGAGTTAGGTATTTATTTTAGTCTTTGCATTCTGGGCTGTTTAATACCTGTTCTTCTTAGAAAGGCTTCCCAAGTATTCAAAGGGAATTGCGTGTTGTAATCTAAGTCTTTGGACATTGCAGTCGTATCTGATTAGGGGACATCCAACCTGAATAACACTGTGATGCTTGCAGGCTTGTAGAGGTACCACTTGGGTGGTCTTGGTAAGATCCAAGAGAGTCTCTGGTTAGGTTACCAGGTGGACTCTTTTTCTTTTCTTTCTTTCTTTTTTTTTTTTTTAAACTTTCTGCCAAATAAATGGAATCTCTCTCTCTCTCCATGCTGAGCTGCCTGGAACTGGGGCCAGTGTAACACAAGTACCCTTGTGACCACCATCACTAGGACTACACTAAGTGAGACCCAAAGCCAGCACAGGACTGGGTCTCACATAAGGTCCACAGTGACACCACCTAGCTACTGCTGATGTTCACTCGAGACCCAAGTCTCTTCAGTCAGGAGGCGACGAATGCAGCCAGCCTCATATCCTTTCCTTCAGGGCAGTGAGCTCTGTTACCCACCCTGGGCTGGGGGTAGCAAAATGCAATTTGGTAGCAAGAACATGGCATTTGGTAGCAAGAACAGAATAGGGCACCTTAGGAATCTGCTTGGTGCTCTATTCTGCTGTGGCTTAGCAGGCACTGAGGCTGTGAGACACCCTGTCTACTCTTTTCTCAAGCATAAGAAGCCACTCCCCATTGCCATCACCACCCAGACCCCACAGCAAATACTGCCAGGCTACCGCAGGTATCCCCTGAAGACCCAAGGATCTTCTGGTGAACTCTGCCAGGTCTGCTGCTTTTGCTTTAGGGCAGTGGGTTCTTCTCTGGCCCAGGGTGGTTCCAGAAATGTCATTCAGGAGCCAAGGCCGGAAATGAGAGACCTCAGGTGCTGTATTGTTACTACACCACTGTGGCTGAGCTGGTAATCAAGCTTCCAGACAGAGTCCCATGTACTCTTCCCTCTCTTCCTCCAGCAGGAGTCTCCCCACATGGCTGCCACAGCTTGGATTGCACTGCACTGGGTCTCACCCAACAAGGGCCGCAGCAAGTGCTACCTGGTTACTGCTGATGTTTATTCCAGGCCGAAGGGCTCTAGTCAGCAGGTGATGAATCCTGCCAGAGCTGATACCTTCCCTTCAAGGCAGTGAGTTCTCTTCTGGCCCAGGCTCTGTCTAAGAACTGTCACCCAAAAACTAAGCCCTAGAATGGGGGCCTCAGCACTTACTCTGGCGCTCTATTCTACTATGGCTGAGATGATATCCAAGTTGCAGGACAAAGTCTTTACTCTTCTCTCCCCTCTCCTCAAGTAGAAATAAATATTTTCTCCTGGAGCTGTGAACTGCACTGCCTGTGCCTGGGGACAGGGGGATGCATGCACTCTCTTGGCCATCCCAGTTGGCATCTCACAAGGTCACATGCACTTCAGGCTGACTCTGAGCCTAGCAAAGCACCAGGATTTGCCCAGGAATTGCAGTCCTGGTGGCTTAGACTGCCTTTCAAGTTTATTTAGATCCCCAGAGTGATTTAGCCCATGGTGGTGGGGCTACCTGAAACTGAAGTTTTGACCACTGAAATGGACACTTTCTCTCAACTAGGCTAGTCTGAGTGCTCCCCCTGTGGGCACTGGCTGAACTCTGCCCCATGTTGCTTTGTGCTATGACAGGCAGCACTGTTTTACTGCATAGTCTCATAATCACTGCACTCTCCCTTCTGTAAGCACACAAATTCTCTCTGCCAAGCTGCACTTCCAGGGAATGGAGGAGGGGTGCTGTTGGCAGGTAACAGCTTTCTTTTTTACCCTCTTTAGTGCCTCTTGATGTGATGCTAAAACTGGGTACTGTAGTCACTCCCCAGAGTTTTGGTTGTTATGAAGATGCTTCTTATTTGGATAGTCATTCTATTTGGTTTTATCTGGGGGTCGGTTGCTGGAGGGTGCTATTTAGTCATCTTGCTCCACTTCCCCCTCTGCAGCTATGTTGTTTGAATTAAGTGCCACATGTGAGGCTAAGGTGAGCCCAGGGTTAACCATGCGTGCTTTCAGATACATTTACCAGAGGGGAGTTTAGCTTTAGTTCCAAATGATGAAGATCATAGATACTGCTCTGCTTGGGTTTGGTAGGGGCAGATCAGTGCAGCCCATATTCCCGTTGCTGCAGTAGAAATTGCTGCCATCTGTGGCAGAGAAGGGCAACTGAATGTTGGAAAGGGGAAATTCACATTTTGGTTTTTATGTAGGAGTTTACTGGTTGTGAACCACTCCTGTGATAAAGGACAAACAAAGGCAGTCTTTATCTGCAATTCTAGGTCCTTCTGCCTTGTGGATGTGGTGGTTTCAAGGGAAGGAGTTTTGCTGATGCTTCAAAGACATATTCTCAAGAAACAGGTGTAATTTGTGCAGATGATCACACCTGGAAAAGGATCACAGGGAATTAGGAGAAAATGAAAGAAATGGCTTATTCTGAGGTGAATGTGTCTCAGGTCAGAGACTGTGCCCACTTTTTCTTCTGAAATACCATGTGTGTAGAACTTGCAAATGTTTACTTCTTAACTTATGATGTTCTTGCCTAATCAGTTTAACTCCTTTCTCACCTTTTATTCTCATGATAGTCAAGGGGCTCTGAGAAATACTTTTTCCTTAAATATCAGAGCCTTCTCTCTATTCTCTACATTCCAGCTTTTAATAAGCCATGAAAAAATTGTTATCATGGATTTATAACCTGCAACATTCCAAATGGTTCTTTTGTGGCTGTCAAACATAGAAAGCTGTGAATGCCAAAGATTCCTGTTTGAGATGGGATAGGTTCTTGGTTATCAGAAGAAAAGAGATCAGGTACTGTTTAGCTGCCATTAAATCTATGCAAAACTGCTTATGAAAATGCACATTTAATGAGAATGGTATTACCCAGGATAAATCAGAAAGTTCTGAATAAAAAATAATTAGAAGAGACTCCCTCTCTAGGATGCTAAAGCAAGGAAATAAGAGAGGACACAAACAAATGGAAAAAAATTCCATGCTCATGGATAGAAAGAATCAATATTGTGAAAATGGCCACACTGCCCACAGTAATTTATAAATTCAGTGCTATTTTCCATCAACCTACCATTGACTTTCTTTGCAGAATTAGAAAACAACTACTTTAAATTTCACATGGAAGTAAAAATTTCACATGGAAGTAAAAAAAGAGCTCATATAGCCAAAACAATTTTAAGCAAAAAGAACAAAGCTTGAGGCGTCATGCTACCTGACTTCAAATTATACTACAAGGCTACAGTAACAAAAACAGAATGGTACTGCTACCAAAATGGAGATATAGACCAATGGGCCGGAAAAGAGTCCTAAGAAATAACAACACACATCTACAATCATCTGATCTTTGACAAACTTGACAAAAGCAATGG
This sequence comes from Cheracebus regulus, assembly GCA_963574635.1. NCBI lineage: Eukaryota > Metazoa > Chordata > Mammalia > Primates > Pitheciidae > Cheracebus > Cheracebus regulus. Next base: position 12,125 of record CAUYQU010026369.1, read on the forward strand.
GGAAAGGATTCTTTATTCAGTAAATGGTCCTGGGAAAACTGACTAGCCATATGCAGAAAACAGATGCTGGAACCCTCCTTACACCTTGTACAAAAATTAACTCAAGATGGATCAGAGACGTAAACTTAAACCTAAAACCATGAAAACCTAGGCAGTACTGTTCAGGGCATACACACGGAGAAAGACTTTATAACTAAAACACCAAAAGCAATGTCAACAAAAGCCAAAATTGACAAATGGGATCTAATTAAACTGAAGAGCTTCTGCATAGCAAAAGAAACTGTCATCAGAGAGAACAGGTAGCCTACAGAATGGGAGAAAATGTTTTCCAATTTATCCATCTGACAAAAAGCTAATATCCAGAATCTACAAGAAACTTAAACAAATTTACCAGAAAAAAACAACCCCATCCAAAAGTGGGCAAAGGATACAAACAGATTCTTAAACAGATTCTTCTCAAAAGAAGACATTTATGTGGCCCACAAGCATATGAAAAAAAAGCTCATCATCACTGGTCATTAGAGAAATGCAAATCAAAACCACATTGGTCATGCAACAGAGGGACCCAAGATGGCTGAATAGGAACAGCTCCAGAGTGCAGTTCCCAGTGAGAGTCGTCCAGAAGGTGAGTGCTCACCACATTTCCAAACGAGTTTTCACTGCCCACAGACCAGGAGATTCCTGGGCTGAAAAGCACCATGAGTTTTCAGCATGGCATTTTCAGCTGGTGCCATGTCGGCACACAGAAACTCACACAGGTCTAGGCTGCCTTTTTGGCTGGTGCCCGGAATGCCTGGGAGACAGAGCTGCCCATTCAACTGAAAGGGAGGGGGCTAAGACAGGGAGCCAGGGGATCTGGCTCCGCGGATACCACTCCCACAAAACAAGCAATCTGAAACGCTCTGAGAGTTTTGCAGCAAGTGTAGTTGGACCCAGGATGGTCCAGCTCGGTGGGGGGAAGGGTGACCACCACTACCAAGGAAGTCCACCAAAACCTAGGCAGTTCACATGGCAGCCGGGCAGAGCCTGTGGCACCTCAGCAACACCCCTGCTGGCAGACTGTGACTAGACTACTCCGTGCGGGGCAGGGCATCTATAAAAAAAGGCAGCAGCACAACAGGGACTTAAAAATAAAGCCAACCTTCCTAAGACAGAGCACCTGGGAAGAGGCGGTTATGAGTTCAGCTGCAGCAGTCTTAAAGGTACCTGCCTAGTAGCTCTGCACGGAACAGCGGTCCTCCCAGCACAGCAATTGAGCTCCTATAAGGGACAAACTGTCTCTTCGAGCAGCTCCCAACCCCTGTATACCCAAAGAGACACCTCATAAAGGAGAGCTCAGGCTGACATCTGGTGGGTACCCTTCTGGGATGAGGATAGCAGAGGAAGAAACCTGTGGCTCCCCTTGCTGTTCTGCAGCCCCCGCAGGCAATACACAGGTGAGCAGGGTCTGGAGTGGACCTCCAGTAGTCAAGCATCAGAAGGGCCTGACTGTTAGAAGGAAAACTAAGAAGCAGAAAGAAATAGCTTCAACATCTACAAAAAGGATATCCACTCAGCCCATCCAAAAGTCACCAACTACAAAGAACACAGGTAGATAAAACCACTAAGATGGGAAGAAACCAGCGCAAAAGGAAGGAAAACACCAAAAACCAGAATGCCTCTCCTCCTCCAAGGGATCACAACTCCTCACCAGCAAGGGATCAAAACTCCTCACCAGCAAGGGATCAAAGATAGAAGGAGAATGAGTGTGATGAATTGACAGAAACAGGCTTCAGAAAGTGGGTAATAACAAACTGCTCAGAGCTAAAAGAACGTGCTAACCCAATGAAAAGAAACTAAGAACCTAGAAAAAATGTTAGATGAGATGCTAACTAGAATAAATAGCTTAGAGAAGAATATAAACGACTTGATGGAGCTGAAAAAACACAGCATGAGAACGTCTCGAAGCATACACAAGTTTCAGTAGCCGAATCGACCAAGCAGAAGAAAGGATATCAGAGGTCAAAGATCAGCTCAATGAAATAAAATGAGAAGGTAAGAATAGAGAAAAAAAGAGTGAAAAGAAATGAACAAAGCCTCCAAGAAATATGGGATTATGTGAAAAGACCTAATCTACATTTGATAGGTGTACCTGAATGTGACAGAGAGAATGAATCCAAGCTGGAAAACACTCTTCAGGATATTATCCAGGAGAACTTCCCCAAACTAGCAAGCCAGTCCATGATTCAAGTCCAGGAAATACAGAGAACACCACAGAGATACTCCTTGAGAACAGCAACCCCAAGGCACGTAATTGTCAGATTCACCAGAGTTGAAATGAAGGAAAAAATGCTAAGCACAGCCAGAAAGAAAGATCGGGTTACCCACAAAGGGAAGCCCATCAGACTCACAGTGGATCTCTCAGCAGAAATCTTACAAACGAGAAGATAGTGGAGGCCAACATTCAACATCCTTAAAGAAAATAACTTTCAATACAGAATTTCATATCCAGCCAAACTAAGCTTCATAAGCGAAGTAGAAAGAAAATCCTTTATGGACAAGCACTTGCTGAGAGATTTCATCACCACTAGTCCTGACTTACAAGAGCTCCTGAAAGAAGCACTAAACAAGGAAAGGAACAACAAGTAACAGCCGCTCCAAAAATGTACCAAATGATAAAGACCATTGACACAATGAAAAAAGAAATGCATCAACTAATGAGCAAAACAACCAGCTAGCATCAAAATGGCAGGATCAAACTCACACATAACAATATTAACCTTAAATGTAAATGGGTTAAATGCCCCAATCAAAAGACACAGACTGGAAAATTGGATACAAAGTCAAGACCCATTGGTGTGCTGTATTTAGGAAACCCATCTACATGCAAGGACACACATAGGCTCAAAATAAAGGGATGGAAGAATATATATCAAGCAAATAGAGAGCAAAAAAGGAGCAGGAGTTGAAATCCTAGTCTCTGATAAAATGGACTTTAAACCAATAAAGATCAAAAGAGACAAGGGCACTACATAAGGGTAAAAGGATCAATACATCAAGAAGAGCTAATGATCCTAAATATATAGTCACTCAATACAGGAGCATCCAGGTTCATAAAGCAAATTATTAACAACCTACAGAGAGACTTAGACTTCCACACAATAATAGTGGCAGACTTTAACACTCCACTGTCAATATTAGATCAATGAGACAGAAAATTAACAAGGATATACAGGACTTGAACTCAGATCTGGACTAAGCAGACCTAATAGACATCTACAGAAATCTCCACCCCAAATCCACAGAATATACATTCTTCTCAGCACCACATCACACCTACTCTAAAATTGACCACATAATTGGAAGTAAATCATTCCTCAGCAAATGCAAAAGAACAGAAATCATAACAAACAGTCTCTCTGACCACAGGGCAATCAAATTAGAACTTAGAATTAGGAAACTAACTCAGAACTGCACAGCTTCATGGAAACTGAACAACTAGCTCCTGAATGTGGACTGGATACAATGAAATTAAGGCAGAAATAAAGATGTTCTTTCAAACCAACGAGAACGAAGACACAACATGCCAGAATCTCTGGGACTCATTTGAAGATGTGTCTAGAGGAAAATTTATAGCAATAAATGCCTACATGAGAAGTGAGGAAAGATCTAAAACTGACACCCTATAATCAAAATGGAAAGAGCTAGAGGATTAAGATTTAAAAAACTAAAAAGCTAGCAGAAGACAATAAATAACTAAGATCAGAGCAGAACTGAAGGAGTTAGAGACATCAAAAAAAAAAACCCCTCAAAAAATTAATAAATGCAGGAGCTCGTATTTTGAAAAGATCAACAAAATAGACAGACCACTAGCCAGATTAATAAAAAAGAAAAGGGAGAAGAACCAAATAGATGCAATAAAAAACAATAATCACCACTGATTCCACAGAAATACAAACTACAATCAGAGATTACTATGAACAACTCTATGCATATAAACCAGTAAACCTGGAAGAAATGGATAAATTCCTGGACACTTGCACCCTCCCAAGCCTAAACCAGGAAGAAACTGAAACCTTGAATAGACCAATAACAAGGGCTGAAGTTGAGGCAGCAATAGCCTAACAAATAAGAAAAGTCCAGGTCCAGATGGGTTCACAGCTGAATTCTACAAGACATACTGAGAGGAGTGGGTACAATTCCTTATGAAACTCTTCCAAACAATCCAAAAAGAGGGAATCCTTCCCAAATCATTTATGAGACCGACATTATCCTGATACCAAAACCCGGCAGAGACTCTACAAGAAAGGAAAACTTCAGGCCAATATCCATGATGAATATAGATGCAAAAATCTTCAATAAAATGCTGGCAAACCAACTGCAACAGCACATCAAAAAGCTTATCCATTACGATCAAGTAGGCTTCATTCTGGGGATGCAAGGCAGGTTCAACATACAAAAGTCAATAAATGTAATCCACCACGTAAACAGAACCAAAGACAAAAACCACGTGATTATCTCAATAGATGCAGAGAAGGCCTTTGACAAAATTCAACAGTGCTTTATGCTAAAAACGCTCAATAAACTAGGTATTGATAGAATGTATCTGAAAATAACAAAAGCTATTTATGACAAACTCACAGCCAATATCATACTGAATGGGCAAAAACTAGAAGCATTCCCTTTGAAATCTGGCATTAGGCAAGGTTGCCCTCTCTCACCACTCCTATTCAATGTAATATTGGAAGTTCTATCCAAAACAATTAGGCAAGAAAAAGAAATAAAGCTATTCAATTAGGAAAAGAGGAAGTCAAATTGTCTCTATTTGCAGATGACATAATTGTATATTTAGAAGACCCCATTGTCTCAGCCCAAAATGTCCTTAAAGTGATAAGTAACTTCAGCAAAGTCTCAGGATACAAAATCCATGTGCAAAAATCACAAGCATTTCTATACACCAATAATAGACTAACAGAGAACCAAATCATGAGCAAACTCCCATTCACCATTACTACAAAGAGAATAAAATACCTAGGAATACAACTAACAAAGGATGTAAAGGACCTCGTAAAGGAGAACTACAAACCACTGCTCAATGAAATAAGAGAGTACACAAACAGATGGAAAAACATTCCATGCTTATGGTTAGGAAGAATCAATATTGTGGAAATGGCCATACTGCCCAAAGAAGTTTATAGGTTCAACACTATCTCTATCAAGCTACCAATGACCTTCTTCACAGAACTGGAAAAAAACCACCTTAAGCTTTATATGGAACCAAAAGAGCCTGCATAGCCAAGACAATTATAAGCAAAAAGAAGAAAGCCAGAGGTATCATGCTACCTGATTTCAAACTATACTACAAGGCCACAGTAATCAAAACAGCAGGGTACTGGTACCAAAACAGAGATATAGACCAATGGAACAGAACAAAATCCCTGGCGGCAATGCTACATATCTACAACCATCTGATCTTTGACAAACTTGACAAAAACAAGCAGCGGAGAAAGAATTCCCTGTTTAATAAATTGTGTTGGGAAAACTGAATAGCAATGTGCAGAAAGCAGAAACTGGACCCCTTCCTGACACCTTACACTAAAATTAACTCCAGATGGATTAAAGACTTAAACATAAGACCTAACACCATAAAAACCTTAGAAGAAAACCTAGGCAAAACCATTCAGGACATCAGCATAGGCAAGGACTTCATGGCTAAAACACCAAAAGCATTGGCAACAAAAGCCAAAAAGAGAAATGGGACCTAATTAAATTCCACAGTTTCTGTACAACAAAAGAAACAATCACTAGAGTGAACCAGCAACCAACAGAATAGGAAAAATTGTTTCCAATCTACCCATCTGACAAAGGTCTAATATCCAGAATCTACAAAAAAAAGAAAACAGATTTACAAGAAAAAAACAAACAAACCCATCCAAAAGTGAGAGAAGGATATAAACAGACACTTTTCAAAAGAAGGCATATATGAGGTCAACAAACATATGAAAAAATGTTCATCATCACTGATTATTAGAGAAAAGCAAATCAAAACCACATTGAGATCCCACCTCATGCCAGTTAGAATGGTGATCATATAAAAATCTGAAGACAACAGATGCTGGAGAGGATGTGGAGAAATAGGAACACTTTTACACTGTTGGTGGGAGGGTAAACTAGTTCAACCATTGTGGAAGACAGTATGGTGCTTCCTCAAGGACCTAGAAATAGAAATTTCTTTTGACCCAGCAATCCCATTACTGGGTATATACCCAAAGGATTATAAATCATTCTATTATAAAGACACATGCACACATATGTTCATAGTGGCACTGTTTACGATAGCAAAGACCTGAAACCAACCCAAATGCCCATCGATGATAGACTGAACAAGGAAAATGTGGCACATATACACCATGGCATACTATGCAGCCATAAAAAATGATGAGTTCGTGTCCTTTGTAGGAACATGGATGAATCTGGAAACCATCATTCTCAGCAAACTGACACAAGAACAGAAAATCAAACACTGCATGTTCTCACTCATAGGTGGTGTTAAACAATGAGAACACATGGATATGGGGAGGGGAGCATCACACACTAGGGTGTGGTGGGGGGGGCCAAGGGAGGAACAGTGCGGAGGGGGTGGGGAGGTTTTGGAGGGAAAACATAGGGAAAAATGCCAGATGTAGATGACAGGGAGAGGGAGGCAGCAAAACACATTGCCATGTGTGTACCTATACAACAATCCTGCATGATCTGCACATGTACCCCAGAACCAAAAGTACAATAAAAAAAAAAATTAAAGTAACTAAATGTATTCATTAGGAATAAATATGAATGTAAATAACAAAAGTAATTAGAAAGTAATACTCATAACATTTACCGTCTTTATTCCTGTAACTGGTCACATGACTACAGCTGGTTAC
>CAUYQU010026370.1:0-13026 GCA_963574635.1 Cheracebus regulus
GCCTGAGCCCAGGAGTTCAAGACCAGCTTGGGCAAATGGCAAAACCCCATCTCTATGAAAAATACAAGAATTAGCCAGGCATGGTGGTGTGTGCCTGTAGTCCCAGCTAAGTAGGAGGCTGAGATAGGATCACCTGAGACCGGGAGGTCAAGGCTGTGGTGAGCTGTGATTGTGCCACTGCACTCCAGCCTGGGAGACAGAGTAAGACCCCATCTCAAAAATAAACAAATAAATAAACCTATTTAAATAAAAATATCTGGCCAGGTGCACTGGCTCATACCTGTAATCCCAGCACTTTGGGAGGCCAAGGCAAGTAAATCACCTGATGTCAGGAGTTTGAGACCAGCCTGACCAACATGGTGAAACCACATCTCTACTACAAATACAAAATTAATCAGGCGTGGTGGCACACACCTGTAGTCCCAGCTACTTGGGAGGCCGAGACAGGAGAATCACTTGACCTGGGAGGCAGAGGCTGCAGCAAGCGGAGATCATGCCACTGCACTCCAGCCTGGGTGAGACAGAGGGAGACTCCATTTCAAAAAAAAAAAAGGAAAATATTAAACAAATAGTAGTGAGGATGGCACGTGGGTGAGGATGTACCTGGGTGACCTAAGCCCAGGAGACCTGGCTCGGGCCTTGCACATCTTGAAGACAGCTGACCCTGCTGGGGCCTCCTGGGGCTGCGCAGCCCCTCGCCCACCCTCCCAGCTGCCACAACCAGAGCATCTTCCTAGATACAACCCCATAGACTTGAAGGTCATCATCAAATGCCCCTTAGCCTCTCTTGGCCCTTTATGCATGTGGGTTTCTCACCCTGGGTTCACTCCAGAAAGGCTGATAAATTACTGAAATCTACAAATAGAAGGCCAAGTATGAAGACAGCAAGGAATGAGGAAACCCCACCCCATTCCTTGGACTCAGCCCTAGGCCTCCGGCCGCTGGCCAGCCTTACAAGGCACCAGCTGTAGAAATGTCAGCCTGGGGTCCTCTGCTGAGGGTCCTCTCAGGCAGGGTCTGAGAGGGACCTGCCAGGCAATAGTCTCAAGAGGCCAACACCGTCCCCCTCCTGCTGGGGGTGTCGTGGCACAGAGTGGCCTCTTGGCTCCAGATGTGGGTCCTACAGAGATTTCTGGGGTTCTATGGCCCCCTCCACCCACCCAGCCTCATGAGAACCCTGAGGATAACACAAAAAAACTATTCTTCTCTGGCAGATAGGGGAACTTTAAAAACAATACTCATGAGTGAGACGGGGGATTTGTTCTATGTGCTGGGACTCAAACCAGCCACCAAACCCCACTATCGGAGGAGCTTCTCAGAGGTTGGAATCAAATGTCACCCACCCTGCGAGTGCCTGGCCTCTGCCACAGTGGGGTGTGTGCCCAGCCAAGGAATTCTGCACCCCATCATTCAGGGTACTGTTCTCCCATAGAAGAGGATCTCGAAAGCAGAAGGAAATTAGAAACAACTGCACAATGAATGCCAGATTCTGCTTTCTCTGCTCTGGCTGCCAGGAGATTAGGCAGGGTTGGCTGACAGCGTGACTCGCCCGGCAGCTGCTCAGCCTCCAGGATGTCTGCACCGTGGGGAAGTGCAGGTCCCGATGGACTTGCTAGCTCTCTACTTATTGCCACAGTGTCAGTTTTCTTTCTCCTGCTAGATGCAGATTCCTTGAGAGCAGAGTCACCTCTGACGCCCCTTTCCCATGGGGCACAGCCCGCACGCGCAACAGGCACTTTGGGTGTGCCAGTTGATTACCTAATTTCATCTGGGCAGATGTGATGGGATAAGGGTGGTGACCCTGTGCCAGATACTTTCCTAAACAGGTATAAGCTCACCAAATTCTGGAACCTTCCCATGAGGGAGAAACAATCTTTAATCTCATTTTGGAGATGATGAAGCGAAGTCCAGGCGGCCCAGCCAAGGGGCAGGACCGATCTGATGGAAGCAGCTTTGCTGGGACCAGAAGACTCTGCTCCTCGCCCATTACCAACACTACCTCCTCCAACAACACGGGAGACGTGCACGGAGCCCTCCTTCGGTCACAGTCCTACCCCATGTCCTAGATGAATAAAGAGGTGGCCTAAAAGGAAACATGGCTCCTTCCAAACTCTACCCCAGGAGACGGCAATGATAGGGACGTGACGGAGCTTCCAAGAAGGAGACACACAGAGCTAGTGTCAGTCAAACCAATCTGGCTTCTGAACATTTCCACTAATAACTTTTGCTTTAGAATGCACTATTTTTTTTCTGTTAGATGTACTATTCATTTTAAAATAATGTGTTGTTTTGTTTGTTTATTTGTTTGTTTTTTGAGACAGAGTTTCACCCTTGTTGCCCAGGCTGGAGTGCAATGGCGCAATCTTGGCTCACTGCAACCTCCGCCTCCCTGGTTCAAGCGATTCTCCTGCCTCAGCCTCCTGAGTAGCTGGGATTATAGGCATGTGCCACCATGCCCAGCTAATTTTGTATTTTTAGTAGAAAACGGGGTTTCTCCATGTTGGTAAGGCTGGTCTCGAACTCCCAACCCAGGTGATCCACCCAGCTCGGCCTCCCAAAGTGCTGGGATTACAGGCGTGAGCCACTGCACCTGGCCCATGATGTTATGTTTTATGCCTCCTACGTAAGTGCACACAAGCTTTAAATGTTGTGGAGTATTGAGCTCATATATCTTGTCAAACTTCTGTTTGCTTTTTGCTGCATCCATAGCTACGATCTGAATAAACAGAGGAGAAAGGTTTGGCTCCCAACCCTACTCCCTGGGCCCCATGCCATCATTCCCAAAACAAAGGAGGAAAGATGCCAGAAGTGAGCGACCAGGGGTTATGGTGAAGAAAAACAACATCCTGGCCCGGCACCGTGGCTCAGGCCTATAATCCCAGCCCTTTGGGAGGCTGAATGGGGAGGATCACTTGATCACAGAAGGTCAAGACTATAGTGAGCCATGACTGCACCACTGCACTCCAGGCTGGGCGACAGAGTAAGACCTCGATTCAAAAAACAAACAGACCGGGTGCAGGGGCTCATGCCTGTAATTCCAGCACTTTGCAATGACGAGGCAGGTAGATCACCTGAGGTTAGGAGTTCCAGACCAGCCTGGCCAACATAGTAAAACCCTGTTTCTACTAAAAATACAAAGTTAGCTGGCCATAGGGGCATGTACTTGTAGTCCCAGCTACTCAGGAGGCTGAGGCAGGAGAATTGCTTCAACCCAGGAGGCAGAGGTTGCAGTGAGCCGAGATCGCGCCCCTGCGCTCCAGCTTGGGCGACAGAGTGAGACTCCATCTCAAAACAAACAAACAAACAAACCGAAACAAACAAGCAAACCAAAACAAAAATATCATCCTATTCTGGGTGGTACTGAGCAGGGGCAGTCTCCCCAGTGAGGAATGGAGGAGGGGCAGGAAGGCATTTGATCAATTTCCTATAAGGAGTCAGTACATTTTATAACTATGTCAGGGAAGGGAGGAGAAAAGCTGCCAACCCACTCCCCTGCAGATAAGGTCGCAGGCTCAGAGGGTGCCAATGAAGCCCAGCTTGTAAGTGCTTGAGCAGGACCTGAACCTGGAACCTGAAACTCAAGTCCTCTCTCTCCAGCTCAGGGCTCTCCTCCTCCACCTGGCTGCCCACCTGACTCCGCAGGATCTGGTGGCTCTGTGCTGTTTGTCAAGTGATCTGCGCCCTCTGGATTGCATCCCATAATAGCCACACCCATCACTATGTACTAGGCGGTTCCATTCAGCCAAACAAGAAAACCCAAGGAGTGGGCTTTGTCCTGGGACTTCCCAGGGAACAACCACACAGATGTGTTCTGGGGTTTTCTAAAGAGTCTATTATGTCAGATCATTAAAACAAAGATGCAGGAAAGGTGAAGGTCATGGATTCAATCTCTGAATGAGCACACTGCCACACAAAGGAAAGTGAGGGGAATCTTTGTCCTGGTTGGGCATCTTCATGTTTTGCCATCTATCCTCCTGCCCTGCTATGTCAAAAGGCACCAGAGTCTTCTCAGAAAAGCCTTCCTGCTTGTTCCAGTGACAACCACCACCTCCTGTGCACTCTATGCTACCTCCATGCCTCCCTAAGGACGTGGGGATCAATTATCCCTTTTTTTTTTTTTTTTTTTTTGAGACAGAGTTTCACTCTTGCTGCCCAGCAGGAGTGCAATGGCACAATCTTGGCTCACCGAAATCTCTGCCTCCTGGTTTCAAGCAATTCTCCTGCCTCAGCCTCCCAAGTAGCTGGGATTACAGGCATGTACCTCCACACCAGGCTAATTTTGTATTTTTAGTTTCTCCATGTTAAGTTGATCTCGAACCCCTGACCTCGTGATCCACCAGCCTCAGCCTCCCAAAGTGCTGGGATTACAGGCATCAGCCACCACACCCGGCCAATTAGCCCATCTTGCTTCAAAATCTTTACCTCTCTCTCACCAACTCCTTTTGCTGAGCCTGTAACATCGTCGGGTCTGCCCCAAACTGAAAAGATCTCCCTGTGTCTGCCTCCTGCACCTGGTGGTGGTGCCACCTCTCCTCTTACCTTCCACACCAGGCTTCCTGGTAGTCTCCCTTCATCTCCTAAACTTCTCCCAGTAATTCCTAAGCCCCCTAAAATATACAATCAAGCCCAGCCACTCTATGGAAACAGCCCTCTCAAGGGCCATACATAGTGCACTAAGCGTCACATCTGGGGCTACTTCTCAGCACCCATCCCACTTGACCTCCCTGCATGAATTAATGCAGCAGAAAAACTCTTCCTTATGAAACGTGTTTATGGCAAACACGATTCCTTCCTTACTCAAAAGCCATCTCCCTACCCTTGGCTGGAAGAATCCTGTTTGTTCAAGGACAGGAAAAAGATTCTTTGATTTCAGCAAGACAGGCACAGCCCCTGGTCCACAGCAAACGTGTGTCCTTCTGCCCAGGGGGATCCAGGTGAAGATGAGCAGGGGTCTTCCAGGACAATCCTTCCATCATCACCACCCGGCATCCCACCAGCAAAAGAGGCATGAGGAGAACGTCTGCTCCACGCTGCTGCTGTTTCCCGCCTCTGAACAGTTACGTGAGGATGTGATGCTCAAGGCTGGGAGAGGGCCGGGAGCACCTGGGTGACACTGACACGGGGCTTTGCTGCTGAACACCCAGACTGAGAAAGGTCAACGCTTTAATCTAATCACCTGGGCAGCTTTGCTGTTACCCACAGCAAAAAGCCTCCCCAGCCGACGCAGCCCTCGACTGGCCCTCCGTGCCCCATGCACCTCTGAAGTTCGTGCCCTCATCATGTACCTGTTTGTCAACTCAATGAATACCTGTCAGCGCCTTCCATGTTTCAATAGGTATGGCAGAGTTGACACTCTAGTGGGGGAGAGACACTATAAATAAGATGAACAATTTAAAAATTCCAAGTTGTGCCGGGCACGGTGGCTCACGCCTGGAATCCCAGTATTTTGGGAGGCCGAGGTGGGCGGATCACCTGAGGTCAGGAGTTCAAGATCAGCCTGGCCAACCTGGTGAAACCCTGTCTCTACTAAAAATACAAAAATTAGCTGAGTGTGGTGGCGCACGCCTGTAATCTCAGCTACTCGAGAGCCTGAGGCAGGAGAATCGCTTGAACCCAGGAGGTAGAGGTTGCAGTGAGCCAAGATTGCACCATTGCTCTCCAGCCTGGGCGACAGAGCGAGACTCCATCTGAAAAAAAAAAAAAGGAAAAAAACAAAATTTCAAATTGTGATCAGTGTGTGCTCTGAATGAAATGATTGGCTAAAGAGGATGCAGAGAGGGCCTGTGGAGCCCCTTAGGTGATGGGCAGTGACCTGAGAGCGGACATTTAGGCTGAAGTTTGAAGGATGGGAAGGAGCCAGCCACACAAAGGCGAGGAGGAACACTCCCGACAGTGAGGACGATGGTGAACCCTGGATGAGGCCCAGAGGAAGGAAAGACGTGGTGTGTGCGGGGACCAAAAGGAAGCCAGTGAGGCTAGAGGGACGTGAGTGACGAGGACAGGGGACATTAGATGAAGCTGGGATCTGGCGTAGAACCTTGGAAGCCACAGGAAGGTGGAGGTTGTTACACTAAGTGTGGCTGGAAGTCATTGGATATGAGGATTAACCATCAAATGTGTGTCCCTAAAAGAGCCCTGGGGCTGAAATTTGAAGCTGGAATGCGGGCCACGGCCATCCAGGTGAGATGGTGGTGACTTGACCTGCAATGGTAATGGTACAGATGGAGAGAGGTGGCCACCTTTGTGATGTCTTTCCAACGGAGAACTGATGGCACTTGCTGACAAGGGGCTGTGAGGGCTGAGGAAGAGGGAAGCATCGAGGACGACCCTCAAGTTTTTTGGTTTTTTTTGACAGAGTTTCACTCTTGTTGCCCGGGCTGGAGTGCAATGGCACAATCTCAGCTTGCTGCTACCTCCGCCTCCTGGATTCAAGTGATTCTCCTGCCTTAGCCTCCCAAGTAGCTAGGATTACAGGCTTGTACAACCATGCCCAGCTAATTATGTATTTTTAGTAGGGATGGGGTTTCTCCATGTTGGTCAGGCTGGTCTCGAACTCTTGACCTTAGGTGATCCACCCACCTCAGCCTCCCAAAGTGCTGGGATTACAGGTGTGAGCCACCGCACCCGGTGACACTCAAGTTTTCTAGCTTGAAGGCGGGCGGCTGCTACTATTTGTTGAGATGGAGAAGCAGGTTCAGAGGTAGGGGAGGCGAATCATTTTGGAGCTCAGATTTGAGTTCCAATTGGGAAGTGCTGAGCTTGAAATGCCTGAGAGACATCAAGTGAAGATGACAAGGGGCAGCTCAGTGTTCAAGGCTGGAGCCCAGGGAGCTGGGGATTGTCAACCTACAGACGGTATTGAGAGTTGTGGGAATGGGTAATTCTCACCATGCAGAGCCACCAGTCATTTGAGCTACAAGTCACGTTCATTTTTCGCTTCTTGCTCTCCCTTGTCATGGTGTGAGATTGTCACAGGCTATCAATTCTAACTCCAGCATATTTCTGAAAGCAACGCTCTCTCCCTCCGTTCCCTGGCTGGGGCCCTTCCAGCCTTCACCTTGCCTCCCCTGGAAACTTTCCATAACCATCTGGCCTTGGTCGCTCCAGCCCACCTGCACCCTGCCACCTGGAGGGGTCTGCCTCCTGCTCAGCTGTACCAAAACTGAAACCAGAGAGGTGGGCAGGAGGCAACCTCAGAGAGGCAGCTATGGAGCAACGCCCGGTGGGAGCAGGGTCCCCCAGGCCTGAGCTGGAGAGGTGCCAGCGACCGAGAGAGAACCAGGTGCCCAGGTTATAACCACAGCAACCAGGGAGAGCAGGGGCTGAGGCTGGTAGCACACTCTATTCTGCACTCTACTCTGATGGAATGGCGTTATTAGCTCAGCTCCCTGGCACCAACTCAGGCAGTTTCAAACCTAATGGTACCACCCAACACCTGGCATGCCAGGGGACACTCTGAAAAACAGATATGAGCAAACATAGCAACGACTAACCTTTACTGAACTCTTCCAATGCAGTGGTTCGTCCCAGCTCCACTGCTATGTGACTGGGCTTGGTGAACTCTCCTGGCCTCTTCTGTAATGCGGGATTCAGTGAGATAACTATGATAAAGTATCTTAGCTGATGCCCCACACAAGGAAAATGCTCAATACTGAAAGGTGGAATTGCTGTGATTGTGATTACGATTAAAACAAAGGTCAACGCGGGTCTTTTTCCTGCATGAACATCTCCAGTGGAGGCTGGGTGTGATGGCTCACGCCTGTAATCCCAGTGCTTTGGGAGGCTGAGGGAGGCAGATAGCTTGGGCCCAAGAGTTTGAGACCAGCCTGGGCAGCATAGCAAGACCTTGTCTCTTGTATTCTATTGTTTTTGTTTTTTTCAGATGGAGTTTTGCTCTTATTGCCCAGACTGGAGTGCAGTGGCACAATCTCGGCTCACCACAACCTCTGCCTCCCAGTTTCAATCAATTCTACCTCAGCCTCCCAAGTAGCTGAGATTACAGGTGTCTGCCATCACACCTGGCTAATTTTTTGGGGTTTGGTTTGGTTTGGTTTGTATTTTAGTAGAGATGCGGTTTTATCATGTTGGCCAAGCTGGTCTCAAACTCCTGACCTCAGATGATCCACCCTCCTTGACCTCCCAAACTACTGGGATTACAGGTGTGAGCCACCGTGCCCAGCCTCTATTTAAAAATAGATAATTTAAAAAATTAAATTTGAAAATCTCCAGCATCTCCCTGTCCCCAGACATAAGGCCTCACCGTCAGCCAGCCCACACAAACCACAGCTCCAGCTGTGCTATATCACTCACCATGACCTGAAAGTGCCCTGCACTGTCAGACCTCCAAGCCTTTGCTCTGGCCACCTCCCTTGCCTGCAATACCCTCCTCGACCTTCTCCACCAGGGAGGAGAAAGGAAGTCATCAGCAGAGCAGACTGACAGCCAACAGTGCACGGGACTTTCAGACGGGGACACTTTCCTCGTGTTTGCATTGTGGGCACTTAGCACGGCACCAGACGCTCCACTGATGCAGATGGCAGTAAATATTAAAAGCTCGTTACATTTTTAATGAGTAGAAAAGGTAGGTGGCAAGCTCAGTTCAAGATTCCAGGAAGAAGGCCGGGCGTGGTGGCTCACACCTGTAATCCCAGCACTTCGGGAGGATCATGAGGTCAAGAGATAGAGACCACCCTGGCTAACATGGTGAAACCCCGTCTCTACCAAAAATACAACAAAAAATTAGCCAGGCGTGGTGGCATGTGCCTGTAGTCCCAGCTACTCGGGAGGCTGAGGCAGGAGAATCCCTTGAACCAGGGAGGCGCAGGTTGCAGTGAGCCAAGATTGCACCATTGCACTCCAGCCTGAGCAACAGAGTGAGACTCTGTCTCAACAAATGAGTTTCAGCAAATTTTGCAAGAGTAATATGCATACCCTCCACCCATCTGCTGCCCAAAACAAAGTCATATGTCCCAGGAGCACCCCACCTCCAAACCCACTCCCCACCCATCTATGAGCTACTCAGGAGGCCTTCTTTACCTCATTTCCGGAGGAATAGACACCAACACCTCAGTGGCATGTTGGAAGGAATGTGTCTGCTTTATCCAACAATGCAGACTGATTTTTTTTTAGACGGAGTCTTGCTCTGTCACCAGGCTGGAGTGCAGTGACATGATCTCGGCTCACTGTAACCTCTGCTTCCCAAGTTCAAGCAATTATCCTGTCTCAGCCTCCCAAGTAGCTGGGACTACAGGCATGCACCACTGCGCCCAGCTAATTTTTGTATTCTCTTTTAAGAGACAGAGTTTCACCATGTTGGCCAGGCTGATCTCGAACTTCTGACCTCATGATCTGTCTGCCTCAGCCTCCCAAAGTGCTGGGATTACAGGTGTGAGCCACCACGCCTGGCCCCCAGACTGATCTTCCATCATCAATGCCTTAAAGCTAGTCATTTGCTCTTGCCCAACTTGTCTTCAGCTTCCCTGATGACCACTTCAGCTCCAGGGTAATCTCTTCCACCTCATCCTCATTCCAGGAGAAACCATGACATTCAGTACCTTTTGGATCACGGAAGTCAAATGAGTGGTAACAATAATAAGAATAATAATTTTGCCATAATTTACTGAGTACTTACTGTGCGTCAGGAACATGTCAACTCAGAGATGAGGAAACTGAGGCTTAGAAACACCCCAGGAGACTCAGCTAGTCAACAGTAGAACCAGGATTAGAACCCAGGACCTGAACTTGGCACTGCACCACTGCCTTGCAAGAAGGCTCCAGTCTGGTGTCTTTAAGAGCTGAGGGAGCATTCAAGGGTGTCTGGAATGGGTGACTTGAGCCTCTGGAGTCAGAGGTGGAGTTTGAATTCTAGGTCCGGATTTAGTGGGCTAAGTTCCAGGAACACATCTCAACCAGAAGACTGTTTCGAAACACATGCTGATGTGTGCACAGTCAGAAATTCTAAGTTACTTTCCAAGGCTGCCCAATACTTTGAAAAGAATCCCTCCCATCTTGCTGAACACAGTAGCTCACACCTGTTATCCCAGCACTTTGGGAGGCTGAGGTAGGTGGACACCTGAGATCAGGAGTTCGAGAGCAGCCTGGCCAACATGGTGAAACCCCGTCTCTACTAAAAACACAAAAAATTAGCCGGACGTGGTAGCACATGCCTGTAATCCCAGCTACTTGGGAGCCTGAGGCAGGAGAATAACTTGAACCTGGGAGGTGGAGGTTACAGTGAGCCGAGATCATGCCACTGCACTCCAGCCTGGGCAACAAGAGCAAAACTCTGTCTCAAAAAAAAAAGAGGAAAGTCAGACACACAAAGAGACACGAGGGGTACACGAGCACAGAGGCAAGACCATGTGAGGACGCAGGGAAAAGACAGCATCTGCAAACTGAGAGAGGCCTCTGGGAAAACTAACCCTGCAGGCACCTTGACCTTGGACTTCCAGCCTCCAGAATGGTGACAAAATTAATTTATGTTGTTTAACCCACTCAGACTGTGTTATTTTGTTACAGTAGACAAATACAGCTCTCATCATTGGCCTTTGCCTCTTTCCGTGTCTGATAATGATAATAGAGGTTACCCTTACTACAGGTCAAGCACTGTGCTAGGCGGTCTTCATGCTTTAGGCAGTTTACATGCTTATCTCATTGAATCTACTGACAACATAGGGAACATTGTTACCCAATTTTAGAAAGGGGAAAACTGACACTCAGAGAGGTTAATAACCTGCCTAAGAGCACCCAGATGATGCATGACTGAGATTTCAACCCAGTTGGCTGGGTTGGGGCTCAGACCAGCTTGACCCTGATGGACACTCCCTCGCCAGGTGTGAGGCTTGGCCCTATAGTTCCAGGCTGCCATTTGAGGCTGGTCTCCCTCGAACCTCGGTGGTGGCATGTCACCCCAGGAGCCCATCAACCTCATGTGCCACAGCAGAGCTCTGCTTCCTCTGAAGGCCTGTAGATCATTCAGTAGATTTGGATCAGAGACTAGGAATTCACACTTATGAGCCCCTTCCCTGCCACTGCCTCTGGCTGAGCCTGGAGCAGGTGGTTCGGATAGTCATCATTTTTTTCTTCTCCCCTCCTAGGATGCCTTCAGCTCTTTGTCCTGTGTCAGCGGAATGAGCCCCGGGATCAAGCAAGTCCTTTACCTGGAGTCACCTAAGGAACTCTTCAAATCATCCCAGTAATGTAGCGCCCTAAGGACTCCAGCTCATCGATTCACCTTAGAAAAGGAGTTCAAGACCAGCTTGATCAACATAGTGAAACCCTGCCTCAACTAAAAATACAAAAGTAGCCGGACGTGGTGGCACATGCCTGTAATCCCAGCTACTCAGAAGGCTGAGGCTGGAGAATCGCTTGAACCCGGGAGGCAGAGGTCACAGTGAGCAGAGATCACATCATTACACTCCAGCGTGGGCAACAAGAGTGAAACTCCATCAGAAAGAAGAAAGGAAGAAAGAGAGAGGGAGGGAGGGAGGGAAAGGGAGGAAAGGAAGAAAGGGAGAAGCAAAGAAAAGACTTAGTTCATAAGCAACAGAACTGACATCTGTTTGCCAAGGGTAAGAACAGGATTACTTCCTCACCCCGCTGTCAGAAGGTCAGAGCTGCAATGGACCTTAGAGACGGTCCCCCATAATCCCCTCACCAGGGGAGCCACATAATACAGTACAGAGTGCACCCTAGTTCTGAGACGGGAGAGTCTGGCGTAAGCTGGAGTGTACAGTCACTTTCTGCAACTAACTCACCCTCCCTACGAGTCTCCTGCTGGAAAATGCCAAGTCACCCCTCATAACTAACAAAGCCAAGCTTTGTAAGGACTGAATTACTTTGGAGGGTGAGAGGGGTTTAGAAAAATTGGCCGAAACACATTATAGCTCTCATTTCACTCTGTGTATCAGGGTTCATTAGTTCCCTACCTGGCTTCTCTGGCCTGTGTTATAAACCTATTGAGGACAGGGGCTAGCTCTGTAGGGACAGCTTTCACCATGTTATCCAGGCTGGTCTCCAACTCCCGACCTCAGGTGATCCACCTGCCTCAGCCTCCCAAATTGCCTGAATTACAGGCCTGAGCCACCGCACCCAGCTGGAGGGCTTAATAAGTGTAAATTCTGCCCAGGTGTGGTGGCTCACATCTGTAATCCCAGCACTTTGGAAGGCTGAGGCAGGCAGATCACAAGGTCAGGAGTTTGAGACCAGCCTGGCCAACAGAATGAAACTTCATCTCTACCAAAAATACAAAAATTAGCCAGGCATGGTGGCGGGCACCTGTAGTCCCAGCTACTCGGGAGGCTGAGGCAGGAGAATAGCTTGAACCCAGGAGGCGGAGGTTGCAGTGAGCCAATATCACGCCATTGCACTCCAGCCCAGGCAACAGTGTGAGACTCCATCTCAGAAATCAATTAATTAATTAATCAATTAAAATAAATAAATATGAATTCCTGGTCCCTGCTCCAGATCTACTGAAACAGATGCTCTAGGGTGGGACCTAGGATTTGCCCCAAGTACACCAGCTGATTCCAAAGTCCACCGCCCTGCCGGCTATTTAACTGTCACCTGTCCCACTAAGGAAGCGGGCCATGTCCTGATGTGGAACTAGGCAGGATTGCCACCTGTCCCGGTTTGGACTGAGGAGTTTCCTGGGATGAGCCTCTCAGGGTGCTAAAAGCAGGACAGTGCAGGGCAAACCGGGATGACTGGTCACCCCTGCACCTCTCCAAACTCTTCACACAAGGGCAAGGATCAGGGGTTCCCAAGCTCCCAGGCAAGAGAGTGTCCCCAGAGCACTCATACTTGGTGTTGGAATGCAGCACAAAAGTACTCACAGTTGAATGTGGGTGTGGGTGATATTTTGAGATTTCACAACACTTCACATGAAAAAATAAAGTCAGACCACAGGGAACTGACTCAGGAGCACTGGAAATGGGTCCAGCTCCTCCAGCCTGTCCCCTGCCCAAAACCTTCAGTCTACACAGAAAGCAGCCCTCACCTACCCTGCGCTGACTGTTCCTTCAGCAT
>CAUYQU010026371.1:0-29014 GCA_963574635.1 Cheracebus regulus
GTTCTCTTGCTGATGAGGAGCTGCGATCCCCGGTAGGAGGAGAGGCATTCTGATTTCGGGTGTTCTCAGCCTTTTTGCACTGGTTTCTTCCCATTTTTGTGGATTTATCCACCTGTCATCTTTGTAATTGCCGACTTTCAGTTTGGGTCTCTGAGTGGACGTCTGGCTTGTTGGTGATGAAGTTTTTTCTGTTTCTTAGTTTTCCTTTGGCGGACGCCCCTTTCCCTCAGAGCTGGGCCTTCTTGGGTTCAGCTGTGCTTGCTGTGAAACTCTCAGTCCTCAGCGCTTCCAATTGCTGTTCTCCTTGTGGGGATGGGACCAGAGGAGCCCGACTAAAAGGGCACTCAGTCCCGTATAATCCGCACTGAGAAGCGCCGCGCCAGGGCACCGGCAAAACAGCCACGCCAGCCAAAAGAGTTGCGCTGGCGACCCGTGTGGCTCCTCCGCCAAGAATCTCCCAGTCTGTGGGCAACAAAAATTCGTCGGAAAGTGCTGCATCCCCTCGTTCTCTGCACTTTCACTGGGAGCTACATTCCTGAGCTGTTGCTAATCAGTCATCTTGGATCTCTCCCCAAGCTTCCTTATTTCTAAATACTATGCCATTTATTTCCATTTGGTAAGAATACAAGGCAAGGGAAGTCAAAGAGGGGAATGTATACTGGAGTGGAATTCTGGAATTATGCTATCAGTTGAATTTTATTGCCCCAAAAATGACATGTTGGAATCACAATCCCCAGTATGACAGAATGTGACCTCATTTGGAGATAGGACTTTTTAATATATAATTTATATAATTATAAATAATATTAAGAATATATAGAATAGATAATGAGATTACATAAAACTTTTTTGGTATTTTTATTATTTTCTAACTTTTAATAATGAATTTGAGCTACATGTAAACTAAATACATTCTTTAGTGAGTTCTCTATCACAAAAGGAACCAGTTTGTTAGGCAATGTTCACAAAGACATTTTGAGATTTGTCTAACTAAATTTTGCATTGTGGACATTCATAGTTAATAGAAAACTACATGTGAAGAATTTCTTAAGATAAAATTTTATAATTTGTTGCCATAGAAAAAAATACATTTTCAAAATTAAATACAAAATCCAATAATATGCTTCTGTTTCTTTCTAAAGAATAGGTGTTTAAAATTTACAGTAGATATGTGATTGTCAAGATTATTTAGGACACAAAGAAATAAGATAAAATGAAGAGGAAATAGGCAGATTTTAAAATAAGATAAAGATTTTTCTGCTGTTCTTGCTACTGCTTGCTTTATATTCTAGGATAAAACATTGCCAGCACCTTTACTCACATTCAACTCAGTTCAATACATGTTTTTTGAGCTCCTAAAAGTTATCATGCCAGAATCACAATCCTCAAAGAGACCAAGTCTTGACTCTTCCATATTCAAGCAATTTCCTGATTCATACAAAAGAGGAACTTTACTAGTAGCACTCGGAAATGTTATACTGGCAATGTGACTCTGAGGAGTTCTTATTTTTTTATTGTATAGAATTATGGAGTTCAATGTGATGTTTTCATATATGTATACATTGTGGAATGATTAAATCAATTCAATTAATATATCCATCACTTCACACTTTTTTTGTAGTGAGGACATTTATAATCTACTCTCTTAGCATTTTCAAATACAGAGCACATTGTTATTAACTATAGTTACCATATTATACAGTAGATCTTCAGAATTAATTCCTTCTGTCTTAATGAAACTTGGTACCCTTTGACATCTTCCCGTTCTCCTTCAACTCCCCAGCTTCCGGTAACCACCATTCTGCTCTCTACTTCTATGCATTCAACTTTTTAAGATTCCATAAATAAGTAATACCATAAGGTATTTGTCTTTCTGTGCCTTATTTATTTTGCTTAACATAATGTCTTCCAGGTACATTCATGTTGTTGCAAATGAAAGAATTTTCTTCTTTTTAGAAGCTGAATAATATCATATATATAAAACATTTAAAAATATTTTTAGTTATTAGTTTTCTTTCATTTGCACTATACTTGAATGCCACTATAGGCAGAAGATTGAGTTTAAAAGCCAATGCTTTCTCAAATTAAACATGAACTCTCTGTACCTTTTCCTTCTTCAGTTTTAAATTGCTCTGAGAAAAATTATAGATATGACAAGTAAGACTAAGAAGTAGGCTCTCTCTGTGTTGGGTGTCTTTGCCTTCATTTAGTTTGATCACCAAGTTGAAGGTGGTTATAACTGCAACACATCTGTCATCTCATGTTTTGAATCTGTTTATTTAAATATAGTTAAAATATTTATTACCTGTTACATATACATGTTTAAAAAGTAAGGTAGAGCACAGAAGGCTTAAAATGAGGGAAATCACTGTCCATTTTTTTTCACTGTTACCCATTCCCACTGCAGATTCTTTCCAAGCAACTATTTTAAACTATTTTCTGTTTGTTCCCTTCATGTTGCTAAATAATATACCTATACATATTGCATTCTCTGCTTCCTGATATTGAGGATAGGATATTCTATTAGAGTACCTTCCAGCTTCTTGCTAATCCTTACAAAATAATCATATGCTTTAAGTTTAGGTAAATAAATGAACACTATTTGCATTAAGAAGAAGAAATACATGATTCCTCAGTGCCAAGTAGTGACCTTAGATCACATCTGTTTTCCGATAAAACTTTTGTCCCCCAAAGTTGCTAATTATTTTACTTTATATTAGAGGATTTTCTCATAAAGTGATTACATTTCCCAACAGAGTTTAATTAGAGACATTTTGCTGTAAAAGAACAAAAAGATCTGGGTCATAGGTCTTCTATTATTATTATTATTATACTTTAAGTTCTGGGGTACAAGTGCAGAACATGCTGGTTTGTTACATAGGTATATGTGTGCCATGGTGGTTTGCTGCACTCATCAATCTGTCATCTACGTTAGGTATTTTTCCAAATGCTACCCCTCTCTTAGCCTCCCACTCCCTGACAGGCCCTGCTGTGTGATTTTCCCCTCCCTATGTCCATGTGTTCTCATTGTTCAACTCCCCTTTATGAGTGAGAACATGTGGTGTTTGCTTTTCTGTTCTTGTGTTACTTTGCTGAGAATGATGGTTTCCAGCTTCATCCATGTCCCTGCAAAGGACATGAACTCATCCTTTTTTATGACTGCATAGTATTTCATAGTGTATATGTGCCACATTTTCTTTATCCAGTCTATCTGATGGGCATTTGGGTTTGTTCCAAGTTTTTGCTATTGGCTGTAGGTTTGTCATAAGTAGCTCTTATTATTTTGAGATACATTCCATTAATATCTAGTTAATGGAGAATTTTTAGCATGAAGCGCTGCTGAATTTTGTCCAAGACCCTTTATACATATATTGAGATAATCGTGGTTTTTGTCCTTGGTTCTGTTTATGTGATGGATTATATTTATTGATTTGCATATGTTGAACAAGCCTTGCATCCCAGGGATGAAGCCAACTTGTTTATGGTGGAAAAACTTTTTGACATGCTTCTGGATTCTATTTGCCAGTATTTTATTGAAGATTTTTGCATCAATGTTCATTAGGGATATTGGCCTGAAATGTTCTTCTTTTATTGTGTCTCTGCCAGGTTTTGGTATCAGAATGATGCTGGCCTCATAAAATGAGTTAGGGAGGATTCTCTCTTTTTCTATTATTTGGAATAGCTTTAGAAGGAATGGTACCAGCTCCTCTTTGTACCTCTAGTAGAATTCAGATGTGAATCCCTCTGGTCCTGGACTTTTTCTGGTTGGTAGGCTATTAATTACTGCCTCAATTTCAGAATTTGTTATTGGTCTATTCAGGGATTCAACTTCTTCCTGGTTTGGTCCTGGGAAGGTGTATGTGTCCAGGAATGTATCTATTTCTTCTAGATTTTTCTAGTTTATTTGCATAGAAGTGTTTATAGTATTCTCTGATGGTAATTTGTATTTCTGTGGGATTGGTGGTAATATCCCCTTTATCATTTTTTATTGTGTCTATTTGATTCTTCTCTCTTTTCTTCTTTATTAGTCTGGCTAGTGGTGTATCTATTTTGTTGATCTTTTCAAAAAACCAGCTTGGATTTACTGATTTTTTGAAGGGTTTTTCACGACTCTATCTCCTTCAGTTCTGCTCTGATCTTAGTTATTTCTTGCCTTCTGCTAGCTTTTGAATTGTTTTATCTTGCTCCTTTAGTTCTTTTAATCTTGATGTTAGGGTGTCAATTTTAGATCTTTCCTGCTTTTTCTTGTGGTCATTTAGTGCCATCGATTTCCCTTTACAAACTGCTTTAGCTGTGTGTCCTAGAGATTCTGGTACGTTGTGTCTTTGTTCTCATTGGTTTCAAAGAAATTCTTATTTCTGCCTTAATTTCGTTATTTACTCAGTAGTTAAGTTATTCAGGAGCAAGTTGTTCACTTTCCATGTTGTTGTGTGGTTTTGAGTGAGTTTCTTAATCCTGAGTTCTAATTTGATTGCACTTCAGTCTGAGAGACTGTTTGTTATGATTTCTATTCTTTAGCATTTGCGGAGTGTTTTACTTCCAATTATGTGGTCAGTTTTAGATTAAGTGCAATGTGGTGCTGAGAAGAATGTATATTCTGTTGATTTGGGGTGGCGAGTTCTGTAGATGTCTATTAGGTCCACTTGGTCCAGATCCGAGTTCAAGTCCAGGGTATCCTTGTTAATTTTCTCTCCCGTTAATCTGTCTAATATTGACAGTGGGGTGTTAAAGTCTCCCAGTATTATTGTGTGGGAGTCTAAGTCTCTTTGTAGGTCTCTAAGAACTTACTTTATGAATCTGGGTGCTCTTGTATTGGGTACATATATTTAGGATAGTTAGCTCTTCTTGTTGCATTGATCCTTTTATCATTACATAATGCCCTTCTTTGTCTCTTTTGATCTTTGCTGGTTTAAACTCTGTTTTATCAGAGAGTAGGATTGCAACCCCTGCTTTTTTTTTCTTTTTTGCTTATTTGCTTGGTAAGTCTTCCTCCATCCAATTATTTTGAGTCTATGTGTGTCTTTGCATGTGAATTGCATCTCCTGAATACAGTACATCAATGGGTCTTGACTTTTTATCCAGTTTTCCAGTCTGTGTCTTTTAATTGGGGCATTTATCCCATTTACATTTAAGGTTAATATTGTTATGTGTTAATTTGATAACTATCAGATTTACCAAGGTTGAAATGAAGAAAAAAAAATGTTAAGGGCAGCCAGAGAGAAAGGGTTGGGTTACCCACAAAGGGAAGCCCATCAGACTCACAGCAGATCTCTCAGCAGGAACCTTATAAGCCAGAAAAGAGTAGGGGACAATATTCACCTTTCTTAAAAGGAATTTTCAATCCAGAATTTCATATCCAGCAAAACTGAGCCTCAGAAGTGAAGTAGAAATAAAATCCTTTACAGGCAAGCAAATGCAGAGAGATTTTGTCACCACCAGCCCTGCCTTACAAGAGCTCCTGAAGGAAGCACTAAACATGGAAAGGAGCAACTGGTACCAGCCACTGTAAAAACATTTAAAACTGTAAAGATTATTGATGCTATGAAGAAATCACATCAACTAACGGGCAAAATAACCAGCTAGCAGGTCTTTTCCTTGTTTATGTACTCCTGGATATAAGGATCACTACATTCTTAAGTACTAAAGGGTACACAGAAGGCAAGCAGGATATGCAAACATGATGCATGTTTAAAAATGTCTTTATTCAATGCACACTTATGACTGATGGTTTGCTAGGATGTAGAAATAGGTAAAGAGCTCTAAACTATAAGGAAAAAATGTAAGAGACAAACTTAGGATATCTAACATTTAACTAACAGATGTTCCAGGAAAGAGACCAAGAGAATTGGGAGCTGGACGTTATTTTAAAAAGGGTACATCTAGATATATGGATAAATAGATAGATTTGGTAATAAATACCGTAGTTAAAGAACCATAAGTTCTAGATGGAAAGAGAAAGCTAGAATTTTCCGCAGGAATTTTGTAGAAATTTTACATTGCCTTCTTAGCATCCAGTTTTGTGGATGAGAAGTCTGAAGCTACTCAGATACTTGTTTCTTTCCAGTTGCTTCTGTTTACTCTCTGGGAACTTTTAGAGTCTTCATTTTACCTTTGGAACTATAACATTTCATAATGTGCTTTTCTGTCAGCATTTTTGAAAATTATTTTGCCAGAAATTCAATTTGCCCTTTCAATGCAGAGCTTTATGGTTCCTTATTCCAGCAAGTTTTCATTTTGTTTTGGTTTGATATTTTTTTTTCTAACTCCTATTCAGTCAGATGTTAGACCTCCTAGAATTGTCTTTTTGAAAAATGTCCTTAACTTTATTTTCTCAATGTTTTGCATTTTTAAAGGCACTCGAACATTTAATTTTCTAGAACTCTTTTTTCCTCCCATTGTTTATTTTTCGTAGCGGCATGATTAATAAAATTTAATTTATTGGGTGATATAAATTGGAGGATATTATTACTTGTTCTTGCTATTATTCTTGTCCTATCTCCTCAGTTTCTCTTGTGGGATTTTTTTTTCTGTTTATCTTATTTGTCTTTCATATTGTGATATTATTGTTTAAGACATATTAATTGACAGTTCAATTGTCAATTAAAATCTGACTGTGACTTCTGTGTTCGATTTCATTTTCAGTTACATTCCTACCTATTAGTGATCACACCGAGAGCCGTGGGACTCACATAATGTGAGAACACCAGGCATTTTTTCCTCTAGCCTTCTTCATTTTCTCTAGAATGAAAATACCTTCATTTTCATGTCTAAGAATGAGATTTCTGATTACCATTCCATCTGAAGTGGGGTGTGATGTTGTGGACAGGGCTTGAGATGATTATATGCAGACTTTCAATTAATCCCATGGTTTCAACCCGTCGCCTTGTTACCACTCCCAACATTAGCTTCCCACCTGGGGTTCTACATGGTATGTTGCTTCCTTTTTTCTCTGAACTCTTTCTTCAATCACTCTAAGCTAAGGTCTTCTCTGAGGTGCTGCATCATTTATCACTCTTCTATCTGCTTTTTGTTTTCCAAAGTTTTGTGAAATCTATAATCCACTGATAGCCCCCTTTCCAATCATTTGGTCATTCTTGGTTTAATTGCATGTGTCTAAATCATCAAGCATTCATTGAGCACCTGCTTTGTGGTTGTCTGCCATGGGAAGCACAAGACAACTAGAAGAGGCAAAGACCTGCCATGAATAAACTTAGTATTTAGCAACTGATAAAAGAACAATGCAAATGATAATGAGTAACAAGTAGTATGACACAGCACTGAACCATATGCTGCGGCTGTACAGTGCTATAGGAGTTCAGAGTACCTGGAGTGAGCTCTGGATGACAGAAACATTTTGGACTTGTAGGGGGAAGAGAATTTGCCGACAATTACATATTGATCTTTCTGTTTTTTTTTTTTTTACTCTAATACAGCCATTATATGTATTATTAATGAGGCTTACTGGCTAGTGTAAAGGTTAAATGTTGAAGAATAGTAGGAACAAATAATCAAGAGCCTTAAAGTTTAACTCTCATGTGGTAGTGATGATGATAATTTTTAAAGTACAAGAATAATTGATATGTTGTGTAGCAGTTTATCTCTTATAGCTCTGCTATATAGATAAGTAAACCAAGGTGCTGACAATTAAACTTGGCCTTGACAAACAAAGGAAGGGGCCCAGAAAGACAAATACCACATGGACTCACTCATACATGGAATCCAAAACAGTTGATTTTATAGAAATAGAGTAGAATGATGGTTACTAGTGGTTGAAAGGGTGAGGGGTGGGTATTAGGGAGATGTTGGTCAAAGGATACAAAATTTCAGTTAGATAGGAGAAATAAGTTTGATTGTACAACATGGTAACTATAGTAAACAATATATTATATTCCTAAACATGCCAGCAGAGTGGATGTAAAGCTTTTTCACCAGATAAATGATAACTATGTGAGGTGATACATAAGTTAATTAGCTAGTTCATCATTCAACAGTATATCTATGCTTCAAAACAATATTTTATACATGATAAACACATACAGTTTTATCTGTTAATTAAAAAAAAATGAGTTCTCTGGTCTGAGGTCTTTTTCACTGCATGTGGTCTAAATCTCAACTCTAATAATAATGTAAGCTTTTTATTCCTTTTATGCATGAAAATTCTTCACATATTCAGAGATGTTACTAGCTGAACATTATAATGTAAAATTGTGAATGCATGCGTTATACGGAATTATTTTGAGTAATGTCTTTGTAAGCCTTCATTCACTGATTCATTCATTCACTCACTAATTTGTTCGATATTTTATTCATTCTTTTCATGCAGGTACTGAATGCTAGAATACAAATATGAATGAGCCACTTCTTTCAAAGGCCTTATTTTGTGGATATAAAGAGACAATTTCTTGGATTATTTGGGTTATTTCTAGGCTACGCTAGTGTTTCTCTTTTGATCTTTTTTGCAGACCACTCACAATCTGGAAAATAGGGTTCACTTTTTCCCTTTCTGATAACAGTTAGCAAGAGAACACTATGGCCAGGTGTTAGATTTAACAAACAAATCCCCAAAATATTTTTTTCCAAAATATTTTATCCAAAATATTTCCTAAAGAACAATGTATTCAGACTATTTTCCCTCTTGATTTTTAAATCCCAGGGTCTTTTAATGGATATTTAATCTGCATGTTTCTGGTTCATTTACATATAACTCAGCACAACATTATTTTATGAGAGTGGTTCGATGTCCAAGAATTTTCATGATTTTCTGGTATTCACTCTTTTTTAGTACTCCCCCCTCCACTATCCCTACCACCTCATTCACCTTATTGAAACCTGGAAATCCCATTATATCTGCACAGCCTTAAAGTTCAAGTTCTGTTGAAAACCTAAAATTCAGAAGGTTTGATGTCAAAGGTATATTTTCATTACTGTATTCCATATCTACATCTCCCATTGTATGTTTCAGAAAAGTTAGAGGACGGAAAGGGAGGAAAGGGCCATTGTTTTTTTCTACCAAGACTTTGGCACATACCTGTCTTCTGGATCCTTCTCACATGCAAGTGTGAACATGAGGACAGAACAGGACATTATTTATCCTTGAAGAATATGCTGACATGGGTATTTTTTGTTGGAATTGAGCTTTAAAAGAAACTGTGCTGAATCAGAAGGAGAAAGTAGTGGTGGAAAGTTTCAGCACCATTCTTCCTTCCCCCTCCTTTCCATCCCCAAGAAAAAATAATAATAAAAAAAGTCCCACTGAGAATATACAGCACATTCCAAGAGAGTTGATCATAATTGTGTTTTAGCAGCCCTTAAATTTTATAAAGAAATGTCCAAATTAACCTGGTGGAGCCTGTAGTTTCATATCTTTCACCTTCCAATTGCTTCTATTATTGCCATGGCCATTATCATTGTTACTACTACAGGCATCTCACTGTATTTTCAGACAAAAGCCTGGCTCCCATTTCTGAAAATGTCATAAGAACTAAGCTCCTTGTAAAATTTTAAGAAAACATTTTTAAACTAAATCTGTGCAGGTTCAATCTGAACTTCATTAATGGCTTCTTTCAAGCCAAACACGGTCTTGCTAGGCCCATTAGTGTGAGCTGGAGACGCTAAAGGCCCACATAGCTTCTTGGAGTCCAAGAATGCCTCACTTGAGCTGGCAGCATGCCCCAAAGTGTGCTTGAGGCTTTACTAAGTCCAGGTAAAATTCACATCTCATTTCTTTCCCTTGATTCTGTCAGTCAAGAGGAAATATAAGATAGTGCTAGCCTGCCTGAAGAATCAGCAATCAGATGAAGGGTCTTCTTTATTGGCAGGACTGAGAGCTTTTCTGCATGTGGCGTCTGTTTAGCCCAGTGTTCTGATGTTGCTCTGTGGCATCCTCATTTGCGGCTCCTTACTTAAAAATGCTATGATCATTCTATGGCCAAGTATATAATAAGGCTCCATGGGATATAGAATTATTCATAGGGCCTGGAATGCATCTACATCTTCCTGGAGAGAAAAATTTATAAGGAACTTCTTATTCTTAGGCTTGATGACTAGACCTTGTGATGAATGGGCTTGCATTTGAGTGGCCTATTTCTGATGGTAATAGTAATGGCTTTCATTTACTCATTCAACTGATTCTATGTACCAGGCACCATCCTTGGCACTGGGAGTATACTGGTGAATAAAAAAGACAAAATATACCTCAAGGAACTTGAAGTAGAATGGTGGAGACAGATGACAGTAACACATTTTATTTTTTGGAAATGCTTTGAATAACTCCCCTAAGAAAATTAAAGCAGGATAACAGGATGAAGAATGATGGGGTATATACTAGAGTGGTAGGTGTGGGAACCATTTCATTAGATAGATAAGCCAATTGGGGAAGAACTCCCAGAAGCGCTGGCAATTAGGAGGTATCTAGATGCAATGAGAGAATAAACCACAGAATATCTGGGAAAAACTAATTCCAGGATGAGTAAATAGTTAAGGGTAAGTGTTCTAAAGTTGAGATAAGCCTTGTATACTTGAACAGCAATAAAAATCCGTCTGGGTAGAAAAGACTGAAGTAGAAGAAAGTATCAGAAGATGAAGTTGAATTTTTCACAGCCACTGTCTCAACAAGCGTGAATTGTATCTCTTGCTCTTTGACTTTGGGATCATCCACTTGATTTTCTTTGGCCAGTAGAAAAAGACAGAGACAATAAGATGCCAGTTCTGACTGGGGGTTTTAAGAGACGAGGCACGATTTCACTCTACCACAGCTAGTCCACTGTTTCCAGGAGAAGGAGGAGAGATGCATGGGGAGAAAGTCTTCCTCACTACCGCAGCCTGAGCACTTCTGCCCCAGGAACGGCTGGCTAAAGCAGATCCCCTTAGCCAGTTCACAAATTTGTGAGAATAAATGATGATAGTCTTTGAGTTTGTTGTTGTTTTTAATGCAGCATGATCATGGCAATGTTTACTTAATACAGGAACCTGATCATTTAGGATCACCAGGTCCTTGTTAAAAAGTTGGATAGTCCCTGCAGTATAATGAAAAGTCACTGGATGATTTTGAGTAGGGAATGACATAAGCTGAATTAAGTTTTTAGTAGATCATCAAAAGTCTTCACCTTTTTGAAGAATAAACTATAGAAAAAAGAGTGATCCCAGCTAGTTGAGAAGCAATAGTTCAAGAGAAATATGGAAGTGGTCAAAATGCTCCTTTGTTTATTTTTTAAAAAAGGGTAAAATTAGTAAATTCTGATTTCTGTCTTAGAACTGTGGTAATTGTATGACGGTCAGTGAAATCAAAGGCATTAATTTGTTCTGCATTAAGAATATGTGCTGTGCTCTACAAGTAGAATGAATTTTGCTACAGTACAACCAGTCAAATTTAGTAGAACTATTTTTGGTTCACATAGAAAACAGAAAATGCAGCTTGAAATTAGGAAAAAATATCTCCTAAGCTTTGAAG
The DNA here is from genome assembly GCA_963574635.1 of Cheracebus regulus. Classification (NCBI taxonomy): domain Eukaryota; kingdom Metazoa; phylum Chordata; class Mammalia; order Primates; family Pitheciidae; genus Cheracebus; species Cheracebus regulus. The sequence continues at coordinate 11,450 of CAUYQU010026371.1, forward strand.
TACAAAAAGAGAAGCCAGAGCATGGAGAGAAGAAACCAAATAGTTTTTTGGTCCTGTGTCTAAAGGCCTGGAGAACTGTACAACCATGATACAATAAAGAGAGAAATCAAGCACGCTTGCACTTGAACAGTAGGTCAGGAGAACCAGTGTTGCTGTCGTGTCTCTAAATAATCTTGAGTAAGTGAAATTGTATCTCTTCCTTGGGTTTCCATGTAAATATTTTTCCGATACCCAGAAAAATAGGATAATAAGTGCCTTAGCTGCTTATCAGCTTATCCCAAGAATTATGTATGCTAAACACTTTGAAAAAAATATATACTGGTATGCCTATGGAAAATACAATTATAAAACTTGAAAACCAGTCAAGATATTTACTAGTAAAAGATAATTAGTACTATACATGCAAGAATTCCTACTAATTTACCCCAAATGTTGTAATTATTAACACACCTAGGGAATTTCCATTTTTACTGGATAAGAGTTGGATTACATCTGAGTGAGTATGACCTAGCAGACTTCTTCTTATATTCAAAATTTGAGCTAATATAGCCTGACACCCAAATAGAAAATACATCAGACTTTCAAAGTGGTTTATTATTGAGGAGGTACTAGGGAAGGATTCTGGCTCTGCTAGATTTTATTTTTTCTGTATTAAAGAAAGAAATTAGATTCTATGTTTTCTGTATTAAAGGAAGAATTACCCAGAAAATGAAATTAAAATGCTTTTTTCCCTCTCTCTCTCCAAAAAAAAAAAAAAACTTCTACCAAAATTACAGATTCTTCGTCAAGCCTGGGAGTAACTTCACGGGTAGTACACATGAATTATCTATTCTGATATTTGTCCAAAAATAGAAGACAAGGACTAACGAGAGCTCTATGCATGCTTTTTCAATCTCTCCTGACCACTTTATAACTCCTATGTCACTTGAGGGAAAATTCTACTTCACTTATAAGGACAACTGTAAAATCTTCATGTGAACTGACATTTTAAAACCAAACTGCCCACTTGTATTTTATCATTGGTCAAAAATACTGTTGGTCTTGTGTTTCAAATTAAACCAAAATAAGACTGCAAGTGGAAAAGTTGGGTGAGGCCATGAGGACTCTGTCCAGAGGGGAGTTATCTGGCCAACTGACTTTCCTTCTCAGGTAAAGGGAATCTCAGACTTCTCCACAGAGGTAACTAGGAGGCAGAAGGTTTTCTTTCTTTCCTTCATCCGAAAATGTCCATAAGGCAAAAGGAAGTTCTAGAAGAAGCCCACTCTCCAGCCTGGAATTTAGCTCCCTACTTTAGCACTGTACTTTTGTCTGTTACTAGAGCTCCTCTATGGAGACAAAGTTGCCTTGTGCTAGCTACAGTGAACCGCGTCAGTTCTAATAATCAAACAGCAACAAGCCCTTCTCGTTAATTTTCTGGCCTTTATATCATCAGATGTAGTGGGAAATTATAGGTGTACAATACAAACCATCTCTCTGAGAGCCAACTGACTCACAAGTATAAATTATGCCTAATACTCTTCTCCAGCAGCCAGGAGGTCAGCTAGGGTACTAATTGTTAGCTTTTTCTTTATGGTATGAATAGTTTAATACTCTTGTTCCAGCTGAGTTTTAGCTGCTTATTTCCTGATTCCATCTTTGCTTTAACAATTTTTTGCACTAATATTGTTTATAGCACTTTATGAGCAGTGGTCTTTAAACTTTAAGGAGAACATATGCCCAATTTTATATATAAATGAATATGTGTATTGTGGTGAACTGGGGATCAGAAGATTTCATGGTATTCTCAAAGACGTCTGTAATGCAAATACGGGAAAGGTACTATAACCTTGCTAATAAAAGAGTCACTTGCCTAGTCAGCTCAAGGATGTTAGCCTTAAGCTACTAAGGCAACATTGGACCCATAGTCCAATAGGATAAAATAAAAGCTGGGCCACTACCCAGTGTGCTCCAGATTCCATCATCCAACCACTTTTGAACTTGAGCTTTATTTCCTCCTTTGGGTTTCACATTCTATAATCCTTTGGCTTGTAACCTGCAGACTCTTTTAAAGCACACTACCTTATTATTGTTAGTTCATGTGAGTAATCTGTCACTGTAATTTGCTCTTCTTTGCACGAGAATCAAAAGAAAAGAAGAGGAATGAAGGAGAACTAGAGAGGGGTTAAGGGGAAGATGGAGAAACTGAAAATCTTTCATTTGTTCTCAGTTAGGCTCCCTTGATATTACTTCCCAGTTCTGAATCCAGAACCATGGATTCCATGGTTCCAGGGTCTCTGACTACCTAGGAATGAAATTTAGACATGCAATATAAGTTTTGGTAGTTCTAAGAATAGGAGGGACTTTCAGACCTGTCTTTCTTGTACGAATTCACTAACTCCATTCCTACTACCCAAGCCATATGGAGCATGTCTTTTCCAACCTCTAACAGGCCAAATGGGTTACTTTTCCCTTTTTATTTGGTGTCATATTTGGGTTGACTTGATCAGCCCTAGCAGGCATCTATACATGATTTGGCATTTCCTGTTGTCTGGTTTGCTAAAGATGAGCCTTCCATTCCGGGCTGCTTGGACTATGAGACGGTTGCATCTGGCTCCTTCTAACTTTTGCTCTATTCTCTTAAACTGCTTCATCAGACAGGATCTCACAACAGCTCTCATCTGACCTCCAGAGATACGTTAATATAGCAGGTTACATTTTCTTTTCTTTGGAAGCAATCCAGTGGATTGAAGAGCCGCAAAATGTTTAGGTATTTCCTGTCTTTAAACATTAAACAAATAAACTGCTGGTCATCAATTTAGCTTCTAAATCTCATGCAAAAAATTATAAACACTAAAGTGCTCAATTTTTATTATTTTATTTATTTTATTTTATTTTTGAGACAGAGTCTCACTCTGTCACCCAGGCTGGCGTGCAGTGGCACGATCTCAGCTCACTGCTATCTCTGCCTCCCAGGTTCAAGTGATTCTCCTGGCTCAGCCTCCTGAGTAGCTGGGATTACAGGCATGCACCACCATGCCCAGCTAATTGTTTGTATTTTTAGCAGAGACAGGGTTTCACCATGTTACCCAGGCTGGTCTTGAACTCTTGAGCTGAGGCATTCAGCCTGCCCCAGCCTCCCAAAGTACTAGGATTATAGGCATGAGCCACTGCACCTGGCCTCAACTTTTAATAATTGGAATAATAAAGATTTTTTTGTGAATCCAGGAGGAAATTGAAAATGACTTTTTAAAATATCACTGGAAAGTCTAGGGTGAAAAGTTGGCCATGTAATGTATTCCCTAAAGGGACATAGATCATATATCCCATATAATGACTCCTCAGACTCTGAAAGCAAAGCTAGGAGTAAGCTCAATTCAGATTCTAGTTCTTACTCTGCCATGCTGATTTTGTGAGTCACCTTGGGCCTTAATTTTTAATTCTTCAGTTCTCATGATTTTTCAGCTAAAACACTGTAACTACTATAATTTTTGTTATTTTAAAATATTCGTTGACAGGGAAACACATGCTTAAACACATAGACAACATCATACACTCACTACATATCACAGAGAAGGCACATTTTACCATCTTCTTAAAGTCTAAGAGATTTTGGAGGAGTGAGTTATTTTTTGAAGTTGCATTCATGTTACTTAGATCGTAGGTTGACATTTAGGTCCCTGAACCAAGAGTGGCAAGTTGGTGTCTCTACAAAGCCAAAAACAAAAAACCTGGAGAGAAAGGAAAATAGAATAGAGCATATGTTAGTGCTGACATGAATTATCTTGTTGACATGTTTTAACAAAATGTTTACTTTAGAGCACTCTGTTCAGCAGAATTGAGTTGAAGGTTGCCAACCAAAATGGTTAATTAGTGTCTAATCAAGACAGCTAAAATGAGTAGTTTCCATCTTCTAGAACATCTCATGTCTATAAAGTGTTTTAAATAAGTTTGGCCTGCCTGACAGGTGTCAGCTGTGAGTGGGCCATTTGTAAGGCCACATGAAGTGTAAGGCCGACTGCCTGGGACCTCTGATTGAACTTGTCAACAGAATCAGTTGCTTCCATCCAGACACCAGCTCTGCTCTGCCACATAGGAACTGACCTACTGAACTGAGGTTATAGATGCCACTTCCAACTCCCAAGGTTACTTTACAGTTTTGAAATAGTGAACAATTCTTGACTATTTTTTTAAGGCAGTCAGGTCTTATGGCAGAATTCTTATCTAACACTTGGCATCTTTTTCTTTTTCTTTTTCCTTCCTTCTTCCCTCCCTTTCTCCCTTGATCCCTTTCTTTCTTCCTTCCTTGATACTTGTTCTTAAACTTTTTATTTTCTAAATCTAATCTTGTTTGCCAACCTCAAGATGAGGCACAAGAACCTGATTTAGAGATGTATCATATTTGATCTACTGAGAAGGTCTCCAAGATGCAGAAAATAAGGGTAAGAATGGAAACTGAGGGGAAAGGTTTTTAGCATATTTTCATGCTTTGAGTAGATAAAATCCATTTACTTCCTAAATTTACACTTTAATAATCAATAGCAGTATTCTCAAACACAGAATCTGCTGAAGTTCGGTGTTTAACTGGCTATTTTTTAAGATGGCCATGAATCTTTGTCTTCTAATTTTTCCTTTCTCTATTCAAATATCCTTGCTGCTCTATTTTTACTTTAGACTTCTTTTCCTCATAATATTTTTGAAACCAGAATTTTTAATTTTACATTTTTTTTTGGCAACATTAAATTCTTTTTCTTGTAATTTATTTTACTTTAAGTGCAACCCAGTCACTATTTTCAAAGGGTCTTTTCCTTCTTTTTTTTTGAGATGGTGTCTTACTCTGTCACCCAGGCGGGAGTACAGTGGCACAATCTTGGCTCACTGCAACCTCCGCCTCCCGGGTTCAAGTGATTCTCCTGCCTCAGCCTCCTGAGTAGCTGGGATTACAGGTGGATGCCACCATGCCTGGCTAATTTTTATATTTTTAATAGAGATGGGTTTCACCATGTTGAGCAGGCTGATCTCGAACTCCTAACCCTGTGATCTGCCCACCCTGGCCTCCCAAAGTGCTGAGATTACAGGCATGAGCCACCACGCCTAGCCTTCAGAGGATTTTTTTCTAAAACACATGCCCTTTCCCTGCTCGAAAGTTGTCAACAACTCCTCACAATCTATAAGATAAACCTTCCCAACATTTCACACAAGGGCCTTCACTAGCCCAGCCTTCTTTATCACTACACTTGTAATAGTTTTTCCCATTTTTCTTTGTTATTTTTCTTTGTTCATGTTATTTTCTTCACTTTCCATTCTTCAACTAGTTGTAACCAACCTTACTCTGTAGAATTTCTTGCAACCTGCTTTCATTTGGGACATTCCCTTCCCAGTTTTTGTATGCCAAGCTTGTGACAATTTTCATTATGTGGCATAGATTCCTGCTTCAGGTACATGCTTGGGGGGTATATACACTGATTGTATCTATATGATAAAAATACTACAGAATGCTGTGCTACTGTTCTTCTTCTCAACAAATGAGATTGAAATTGACCATCATACAAATTGGCAAATGAAAATCGAGTCTTGATTTATTACTTTGTTGATTCTCTAGACATAAGAAAGTAGTGGAGAAGATGTTACTGATGGAGCTTATACTTAGCAAGTATGTTGTGTTTATTGTTGTTATTAATGTGAAATAGCAGCAAAGTTGAGAAAATATTTTTCCAGTATTCAAAAACTCTTTCATTATTCAACCAAAAACATTATTACATGATTGGCAAATAGGTGAAGTTCTAACAAATGCCTTTCTCATTTCATTTTATATTGCTCATTAACAAAAATGAAAACTTAGCTTATGTGCAAACTACACTTGCTTATCAATTGCAGACATAGGTTTGGCTACAGAAATAAGAGTTAGGTAAAATTCAAAGAAAACACTCATTCTGTGAGAATTAATTGGTTATACAAAACTTTAAGTGATGTCATATATTTTACTAATATTTCTAAATGGTTTGCTGAACATCTTTTATATCAATGTTTGTAATAAATATATATATGAAATGATAGTTTTTTTAAAGATTGTTTCCCCATATATATAATATTTAACTACTCATCTTTACTTTCATTTGTTTCCTGGTCCTATTCGTTTTTTGTTTCTTTAAGTAAGGATTTTTCCTTTTCCTTATAATGTTAGCTATTAGTATACAGCCAACCAAAGAGTCAGTCAGTTGTCTAGGGAGGGTAGTAATGTAATCGCCCAATGGGTTCACCTTGCCCTTTGCCTAGACAGAACTGATTTATCAAGACAGGGGAGTTGCAATGGAGAAAATAAATCACACAGAGCCAGCTGTATGGGAGGCCAGAGTCTTATTATTAGTCAGGTCAGTCTCCTGAGCATCGGGGGATCAGAGTTTTTTTGTTTTGCTTTGTTTTTTTGTGACAATCTTACTCTGTCACTAGGCTGGAGTGCAGTGGCACGATCTTAGCTCAGCGCGACCTCCACCTCCAGGGGACTACAGGTGCACACCACCCCGCCGAGGGAATGTTTGTATTTTTAGTAGAGACAGTGTTTCACCATGTGGCCAGGATAGTCTTGGTCTCATCACCTTGTGGTGCACCCACCTTGGCCTCCCAAAGTGCTGAAATTACAGGCATGAGCCACTGTGTCTGGCCTGAGGATCAGAGGTTTTAAAGATAATTTGGCAGGTGAGGGCTTGGGAAGTGGGGAGTGCTGATTGGTCAGGTTGGAGATGGAATCATAGGGGATTGAAGTGAGGTTTTCTTGCTGTCTTCTGTTCCTGGGTGAAATGGCAGAACTGGTTGAGATAGATTCACTGTCTGGGTAGTGTCAGCTGATCCACCTAGTGCAGAGTCTGCAAAATATCTCAAGCACTGAGCTTAGCTTTTACAGTAGTGATATTATCCACAGGAGCAATGTAGTGAGGTTCAGAATCTTGGAGCTGGAGGCTGCACGACCCCTAAAATGTAATTTCTAAACTTGTAGCTAATTTGTTAATCCTGCAAAGGCAGAGTGGTCACTAGGCAAGAAGGAGGCCTCAAATTTGGGAAAGGGCTGGCACCAATTTTGTTTCAGAGTCAAATCATGAACTGAATTCCTTTCCAAAGCTGCTTTGGCCTATGCCCAAGAACGAACAAGGACAGCTTAAAGGTTAGAACTGAGATGGAGTTGGTTAGGTCTGATTTCTTTCAGTGTCATAATTTACTCAGTTATAATTTTTCAAAGGCAGTTTCAGTAAGAATGGAGGTATATTTCCATGGTGTTTATATAATTCTTGTTTAGAGAACTACTAATATAAAAATGTTGGTATTCATGATGACTTCTCAAATGGATTGCAACTTCTCAAGTTGCCGCTGTCCTTGTTGTAGTGACATATGAGTTTTACAACATTGTCAATGTCAATGTTTTATGTCAAATAAAAAGAAAGAACCAGTAAAGTATAATTGATCAAAGGAAGAAAATGAGCAAAGCTATGTTCCAACAAAGGTGAGGAGTCCAGTTTAGAGAAGATGCAGGGTACAGGTAAGACAGGAGAGGCAAAAAGGCAAAAAAAAAAAAAAAAAAAAAACTATTCGAGTCAGAGAGGAGGAGAGAAATACTATCACATCTTGGCAAGACCTTGAGGATGAACAATCATAAAAAGTCTGCTGATGTATAACTAAGCATGCGAAGAAGAGCAGGGTCATATAATATAAAGAACATTATAAAGCAGGCAAAGCCAGGAGTGAATTCTAGCTCTGCCATTTGCTGTCATATAAAACCTTGCTACCATTAACTAAACTATATGTGGAAATGACTGCAAGCCACATAAATGTATCCCACAATAACAAACTAAAAGTGTCTTCAAATATTCCATGGCCAATCCCAAAAATGCTTGCAGCTCTTCCAACACCACCCAACATAAGTGTGACAGAGGAAAAGCTGCAGTGGAAAGTGTCAATGGAATTAACCAATTGCAGTAAGAATATCCTACACTTTTCCATTTTGAAATTAAAAAAAAACAACAACAACATTTCTAGGTCCCACAAACCTGTAGGATTGTGCAAGTGAGAGGCCCAGATGGTAAGTTTATCAGTTTCACAGTAAATGAGCCTCTGCTGGCAATGTCATGGTAGAAATGACATTTTGCGTGCTTCCTACGTAACCATGATAACCATACATTAAGATGGAAATTGAGGATAACTCTGAAGTGGCTGCCATTCTTGCTCCTTCTCTGTACTTGCAGTAAGATCACAGTTCTGTGTCTGGTAATGACATTTGTAACTGTTGTAGACAGGGAAAAGCAATTGTTACTGGGTATCTGCAAGCTTCCAGAGATTACTGTATTTATTCTTTGCTTCTACCATACTTTAATTGATTGGAAAAGGCTAAGGAGCAGTGGAAAGATATATGAACCTATTATCCAAATTTTATGATCACTCTTAAAAGCTCAACACATCTTAACATGAAATAGACATTACACAATAAAAAATAAAAATAAAATTTCTTATTTTCCAAAAATTAGGTGAAAAAGAACCAAATTTTTATGAATAAGAAACATGGTGTTTGCAGTTCATTAAGTTTTTTGTTACTGGATTAAATGCTGAAACTCATAAATGCTTGTTATAAAAGGCTTTTCTTTTATCATATTACTGATTTTCTGTATTCTTACTCCAAATATGATTTCTTTCCTCTGCTGAGCCAGTGGTTGTCTACTTTGGCTGTAGAATAGAATCACTGGAGTACTTTTTAAAAAAATACCCATTTCCTAGGCATACTCCTAAGTGTTTGCAACTTTAAAAACCAACCTAAATAATTTTAATGCACAGTTAGGGCTGAAAAACAATTTACCAAATAAAAATCTGAACAAGACATCTTTAGGTAAGCTTCATTGGTTCCATTACTGTGCCAGGATTTAAGAGAGAGCAAACAGTCAAGATTCTGTTTATTTCAGTCTACAAGCGTTATAGCTCCACCTACTGGGAGGATGGGCTTCTAAAACGGAGTATCTACTCTCACAAATAAGTTGCTTTCCTTTCAGCTATTGGCAAAATAAACTCAATTCTGATTTAATAACAACAAAAATTAGTTATTATCTTAGTCCACTTGTGCTGCTATAACAAAAGTACCTTAAACAACAGAAATGTATTTCTCACAGTTCTAGAGGCTGGGGAATTCAAGATCAAGGTGCTGGAAGATTCAGTGTCTGGTGCAGTCCTGTTTTCTGGTTAATGAATGGCACCTTCTCACTGTGTCATCATATAGCTGAAGGAGCAATGAATCACTCTGGGATCTCTTTTATAAGGACACTAATCCCATAAGGGTTCCGTCCTTATGACCTAATCACTTCCCAAATAACATAACCTAATAACACCCCACCTCTTAATAGCAAACACTTAAAAATTTGGGGAGGACGCAAATACTCAGTCCACAGCAGTAACTAAAACCTGTATTTTATAATTCAAATAGAATTCCTAGTTTCTTGGCTGTGGTGAAAGGTAGGGCAAATGTCGACAAACATATCAACATATTTTTTTCAAATGTTGACGATTTCTTGAAGTAGGCATTCCATTTTATCTTTATATCCCAATTTTTTAGTAGATATTACAAAGAATTCCATCCAATACCTGTTGGTGAGTGGATGGAACAATTATCACCACAGAAAAATAGTAAATGGGATGAAAATTTGTGCTTTCGCTCCTGATCTTTGAGACACACCCTCTTACTCTAAGGAACTATTTTGGAATAATTATTTTCACTTTGACCTTTACTTGTTAAAAATTAGTTTTAGAAGTCCTTTGGTTTTTGAGTCTTCTGTTGGGGGAGAGGAAAAGAGGCCAACGGATGATAAGATGATAATACTGTCTTTTCTTCTTCACTTATGATCTGGTGTGTTTCTTTAAAGTGAAAATTCTCATCATTAAATATTTGCTTTTAGTTTGTATAGAAATACATGATAAATACTTGCTTCTTTTTATTTCACTGTTTTCAAAATACTGAATTTTTTTTCTAAAATCCTCCAGTGGTTATCAATGTGGGTACTCTATAATATCAAAAGGAATGCATAAATGTAAACATATTTGATACATACAATTTTTATAGTCATTATTTTTATTGATATTCAAATTATTCCTTTTGTAACCAGTGGGAGCTCTTTCAAGTTGATTTTCAAATCCTTTAGATTTAATCCTAGGAGGCTTTCTCTCCTTTTGCCTCCTCATTTTCTGGAATGACAAGTGTTCTAATCTCATAATTTGTATTTCTGCCCTAGATCTAGAATCAGCCATTTTTTTCCAAGGAACCCTAGTTCATTTAGTGGAAAATGGTAAAGAGCCATCTCTTTGCTGTTGAGTTGTCATCACCAGCCATGATCAATAGACAGGGCTCAGAAATACATGTTTTTAAAGATAAAATGTATTATGAGTTTATACAAATATTATTCAAATTGTATTTGGAGCTGTCTTAGTCAGCTTGGGCTGCCATATGAAGTACCAGAGAGTGGATGGCTTAAATAATAGAAATTTATTTTCTCACAGTTTAGAGGCTGGAAATCTGAGATCAAGGTGCCAGCAAGATGAGATTCTGGTAAAGTCTCTCTCCTTGGCACATAGATGGCCACTTTCTTGCAATGTCCTCATATGGCCTTTTCGCAGTATGTAACAGCGTTGGGGAATTTATTTGTCTTTCTCTTCTTATAAGGGTAGTAATCCCACCATGAGGGATCCACTGTCTCCTCTAATCTAATCCTAATTATCTCCCAAAGACCTCATCTCAGATACCATCACATAGAGGATGACAGCTTCAATATATAAATTTAGGGGGATATAAACATTCAGTTCATAACAGAACTATAGGATTGTTACTAGTTTTATTCATTTTAAATAAGTATTTTATTTCTCCCGCATCAAAAAATCCTGGTTCTCAATGTTGTTAATGTAATTAATAATTTGCTATAATAAAATCTGTAAGCTCATTCTACTTTTCATATACGTTCCCATTCTCCCACAGTTTTTCATAGTTGCAGTAAGTCTCTATTGTTAAAGCACATAGCGACTTCATACTGTATTTACTGTATTCTACCATCCTTTAGGCTGAAGCTTACTCTCTAGTACATTCCTCAGGAGATATTAATGGGAATAATATTCCCTGTGTTTCTGCATATTCTTAAAAGATTTTGGCCTTTATATTGAATATCAGTTTCAATTGTTATAAAGTCCTTTACTCACATTTACTTCCCTTAAAAATCTCAACCTACTACTCTATGGTCTGCCAACATAAAGAATTTCTGTTAATATTATAATGATGGATTGGGCATGGTGGCGCACACCAATAATCCCAGAACTTTGGAAGGCCAAGCTTGGAGGACTGCTTGAGCCCAGGAGTTGGAGACTGGGCAACATGACAAGACCTTATCTCTACAAAACAAACAAACAAAAAATTAGCTGGCTGTGTTGGCTCATATTTGTAATGGTAGCCATTTGGCAGGCTGAGATGGAAGTGGAAGGATTGCTTGAGCCCAAGAGGCCGAGGCTGCAGTAAGCTGCAGTGCACTCCAACCTGGGCAACAGAGCAAGAGCCTGTCTCAAAAATGAATGAATTAAAAATATATATAATATAATGATGATAATCACTTCCTTACCTTTATGGATGTTTTGTCTTATTGGAAGCCAAGAACATTTTTCCTTTTCTTAAAAGTCTAGAACTTTTAGCAGAATATGTTTTGGTATTAATAGTCTTAAGTTGGTATTCCCAGATATCAAGTATATCATTTCCAACATGGATCTAAATATTTTTCATTGTTATTTCAGAAAAATCTTCTTGATTTATGGGTTTTAGTATTTTTTGTATTCAATTTTTATTTTTTCCCCCTTCAATTCCTAGTGTGTGTGTGTGTGTGTGTGTGTGTGTGTGTGTGTGTGTGTATGTATGTTGGATTTTATTTACCTATCTTTTATATCTGCCCATTTTACTTGAATATTTTTTCATGCTTATAGAATAAGGTATTTACTATTGTGTTTATATACTTTATCTCTTAAAGTATTGTGTTTATTCACTTGTATATTTCACCTAACTTAGATTTTGTTTCTGAAATAATTTTTTCTCTTATTTCTAATTCTTTCCTGGTTTTTATCAGGTCTCGTAAATCTTTCGTTTCCTCAATTGTCTTATTTTGGCATTTTCCTGATTCAGACTTATTTAGTTTATCATAATGTCTGTAGTTTTCTTAGTTTCTGTAAGAAATTAAGAAATTGTTTCCAAATACAGTGGTGCAAGTGTACATATGTCTGACTGACAAGTCTTCCTGCTCTGCTTTTATTGTCTGCAGGGACAATGTTTCTCTCTCTCTCTCTCTCTCTCTCTCTCTCTGTGTTTTATATAATATTTTTATTTCAATTCTGATGTGATCCTTTTAATTTTAATTTAATTTTAAAATTTTACTTTTCTAAACTTTAGGCAGAAGAGGTCTAGGTTAGTGTCTTAATCTGTTTTGTGCTGCTATAACAGAATACCACAGATGGAGTAATTTATAATGAATAGAAATTTATTGGCTCACAGTTCTGGAAGCTAAGAAGTCTGAGGAGCCAAGTGTTTTGATTTGGATATTACACAATGGACAATAATTTTAGGAGGAGATAACCTGCTTGATAGAAAGCAAAGGAATTCCTTGACTGGCAAAGCAAGTTCCTTGGAATGTCCCAAAACCAACTTCTCAAACTCTTTAGAACTGACCTCATAGAGATACTTACTTGACCACATGTTCTTTGGGCCTCTAATGTCCACAAAGTCTAAAAGACCATTAAAGGTGGCCAAGAATCTCACAAGAAATGACATAGCTTTTAAACTTACACAGGAAAAATGAGGATTTTTCTGTGTCTAGTCTATAAATACAAAATTCTACAGGTCCAAAACAGGTATAGGTGGCCTTGAACTAGGATCTTTGACTTCAGAAATTTGGAGTATACTCCCTAATATGGTATAAAAATATCTAAAATGATTTGGGTTTCAAGAATTCCTGGCTAGAAGTCACATTGATTTTCCTCTGTAAATCTGACTTTGGCAGATTTGAGTTATTCCAGAGGAAGCAGAAAAATGTTTCCTGGCCTAGCTGCCTTAATAGCTTTGTTATCACCTCTGAGACTCAGTCAGTATCTATTTTTTTCTTTTTGTAAGACTTTGGCTACTATGTTAACAAAATAGTTAAGTATTTATATTGTATAAGGGTGCTATTTCACTCTGCAGTATATCATTTTGAGCTCAGGCAAAGAAAATGTTTCCTAATTCTCTCTCTGAAGGTAGTTTTGCCATTGGCTATTAGAAGGAATATGTTCATAAATAACATAGTGAAATGGATAATTTTGAGAGTAAAGAATAAACAAAGTAGAATGCAGTTACAGTTTGGAAATAGAATAAGAGTAAATCTGGCTGTGGTAGAATTACTTGTTAGCCACTTTCTCCTAAGGCAGTTGTGGGTTGTGTAGAAGGGAATACAGAGCTGGAGGTGGAGAAGAGGGAAGAGCAATGGCGCTCTGGTCCCACTTTAGCAGCAGTCTTATACTCTGCTGCAGTTAAGTGTGCGCAGATTCTCTGGGCCCCATGCAACTTGAACTGGCCATTCTCACCATTTTTTCCTTGGTCTTTTTTTTTTTCTAGTTTGGCTGCTTTCATAATCCTTAAAGCTGAAGTTGTGGATGGATAGCGAAGTGTTTGTATATTCCATCATTCATCAGATAGGTGTTACATGCCTTCCATGTGCCAGACACTATGCAGGTGTGGCAGGTTTGTTGGGGAGCAGAGATGTGGGAGGTTATTTGAGTTCTCTTCTCCCTTCACAATTTAAGCCTAGAGGGATGATGACTAAAAAGTTTAATGAGATATTGGAAATTACTCAGACCTAGCCATTTCTATGATGATCTGATCATTCACTGAGAGAATAAAGATAAAAGAATAGCATTAATATTATGTTTGTAGCATATTAAAGCTCTCCTAAGGCATTATACAGGGTTGGGGGTCCCATCCCACCTTGAGCCCAAGTTATACCTACCACTGAGATTCATGCAAACATAGGAAAAATTAATGAGCCAATATAGTGGATGGTCTGTCTGTATATATTGAAGATCATGGGAAAAGGCTGACTGCCAAAAAAAAGAATGGGTTAAAATTGGGGATGCAAAAGATACAAAGATGTCATGGAATCATTTCTGAGACTTACGGAAAGAGGGACTTTAAGCAAAATCTTGACTTGAGAAAACAAAGAGGGCTTCTTTAACAGGACATGGATATCTAGATTGTGGCAGTGGTAGGAAGAAGAATATTTCCCTCACCTCTGCTCAAATACGGCACCCTGAGGTTAGTAATATCGAGAGCATGAGGGGACAGCAATCTTGGCACAACCATTGGAAGTCTTTTGTGTGTTTCCCACAATAGTTTCAAGTTAAGGGCATCCCCCAGTAAATGCATAGGCAGTGGACCTCAGTGTGTGAAAAGGAGCAGGAAGAATGGGTCAGAGTCCAAGTGGTGAATGCAACGGAAGGAATGGCTGTTACACATGTGACACAGTCTCTGAACATTAGCAGATATAAACAGGTAAAACTTCATGGGGAATAGGGTTCTTTTAAAATATAAGTCATTAGTATTACATGGAATGAAACTGGTAAGACCTGGAGAAATTTGGATCACACGTACTGCAAAGAGTACTTGAAGAGAAGACAGAAATATTTAATCTGTTCTAATTTGATTACTTATCAGTTTTGTTTTTCTAACTCTTTTTGGTACATTAGAAGGATCTGAACATCAAAGAGCCCCAATATTCCCCCACCCCCACCTTCTTATTACCATCTCAGAAGCTAATGAGATGCTAATGTCAAATAATAGTTAATGTCAGACCTATGAACAAATGTACCTGGAATCAGCCAAACCCAACCCAGATGACCAGAGCCTAGCAGCCTACCTATAACCTAGTGCTATCTTCATTTCTAGGAGCATTTGAAAATTAAGCTTCTCTCTGCCTTTAATGAAAGATAAACTAGTTTTTTGGTAGTTAACCCTTTGGGTCTGATTATAATTTGCCATCAAGATCTATTAAGAAAGCAAAGAGGAGAATTGACTCAAAGACAGGGATAAAAGGAATAAGAAGCTATGACAGAAAAATCAGCCAGAAAGTTGTGGGTAGAAGAAAGAAAAATAAGTATGGAAGACATTAGCCCCAACATCTGGAAAACTATCCTAAAACATTTATCCAAGAAGCAGGGTGAGTTTTGGAGACAGTGATTATTGCCTTGCAACTGTCAGGTTAGTGAACCCAAGCAGATAGTTGTGAGTAGTATGCCAGTTAGAAATTTTTTAAAAAACACCACCTCCCCCCAAAAAAGACTTAGTGGCCTAAAACATCAACCATTTTTCTTTTCTCACCAGATTATAGGTAGGCTGGTGGGCTCTGGTGATCTGGGCTTCTCCCTTCACAATTTAAGCCTGGCTATTCCCAGCTGGGTTTTCTCATAGGTCTGACATTAGCTATTAGGTTAGTTGGAGCTTATTTTTGTTCTAGCAGAACCTTGGCTGGGATGATTCCTCCATGTGTCTCTCACTTCCCTGTAGTAGGTATCCCTGGTATGTTACCACAGCAGAGACAGGGAAAAGGAAACGTGCAAGTACTTTTTAAAAGTATCTGTTTGAGTCAAGTTTGTATTCCCATTGGCCAAAGCATGTCACATGGTCAAGCCCAGCATTACTGTGGGATGGTACTATCAAAGGCATGTGTACAGACAGGTAGCATTATATAAATATCCAGGTGCCATTTGGAAAGTAGGCGCCTCACTGTTTACACAATGGAGAAATTCTCACATCTGCATGCAAGACCTGTGCCGGGTGCTCCTGCCACTCATAAAATCGACATGGGAGGGAGATGGGCTTGGTTGGCACCTGTACCTCACATTTGCCTTCAGCCATGATGTTGAAAGATTTTGGTTACAATATTTTGGTTAAAGTTGCTCAGTAAAAAGTTAAGCTGTAGTGGTAATATAATTTTTCAATTGCATTTTTGAAAACAACATTTAATCTCATAATTTTGAATGGTGATAAAATCTCGGTTTTATTAATTTCTAGTTTTGAAGCAAAATTGCTTACTTAGATCTTTGTCTTGTTCTTTCTGTTCAGAGTAGAAGTTTAATATTGCATATCATCTTGAGCTAGCTTTATTTGAATGTAATATTAATATTTCTAATGCTGTAAAAATGTGTGCAACTAATGTATGTTGTCCATTTATTTTATCCAGAAAACTTTTTATAAAAAGATATTATAAAAATATGGTTTAAAATAGTCATAAAACATAGAAATTAAAAGCTATAACTACAACTGAGAATGTAGAGAGATGTTCGTGTAATATGCAATATTTAGTAAAAAGTAAGTTCCAGAACATTATATACAATATTATATACTTTTTATATAATTAAAAACAAAAATATGAACAATAGTTTTAGCAATACTAATAAAATAGACTTTATTTTTGGAAAAGGAATGGAATAATATGCAAAGGATTAAGGGTAATAATTGGAATGGGAGTGGAAGAAGGAAAGATTGGGGAAGAATCACATTGGGAGGTACAAGTTCTTGTTAATTTTCTAGTTCTCATGATAGGTGTAGGGATACAGGGGCCTATTTTATATGTATATGTATACATGCTATATATAAAAAAGAATACATACATAGACCAGAGAAGCCATACATAGACCAATGGCTACAGTCTGCTATGAACAAAAGATTATGATGAACTCAACTCCATACACCTGAGTTTATTTTAAAATGCAGCATTACTTAAAAAATGTTTAACTGGTCAAGCCAAATGACTTGATTTTGAGGATACATAGTACATTTTATACATACCTCTTTTTAAAACACAGTCTCTTTCTTTTCCTTCATGCCTTTGAAGAAATGTCCTCAGTATATATGAAATACTTTATATTAAATGGCCTTTAAACCGCTGGTCTCTAACAAGTACCAAACTATTAATACCAGTGATTGCAAATCTTACCCCCTTTTAAATTTGATTCAATAAACTACCAGTCAAATGTGAATTGTATAGACATGGTTTATTTCCATACTAGCTATTTTGTGACAATATTAAACACAAATTTTGTTTTCAACACCCTATCTCTTGGTTGTCATGAATAATGAAATTAGATAGATGTAGCAAGTTTATTTTTCCTAAATTTCAGAATAATAAGGGTAAAGACTTCAATTGAAATTTCTATTTGAAACAGTAAAGGAGAACATAAAATGCTTACAAATGATTTCAAGCAATGTCAGCAGGACAAATGAGAAGCTAAGAAGTGAAACTACACTGACTATTCATTGATTAAATTAAATGAGTTTATCTGAGGCAGGGGAAAGGATGTCATGAAATGCCTCACCATTGCAATCTTAATAAGTGAGAGATTAGATGAAGGCTGTGAGAGAGCAGAGAAAAACAAACCAGAGCACTCACCCCGGGAGTGATGGCAGATGCTTCCCTTCAAAGATGATTACAACTGGGAAGATTAGCCACCGTAAGGTCCTATGGAGAATTCCCTTATTTAAGCAGATGCTTTACAAGAACTTGTTTAGAG
>CAUYQU010026372.1:0-14151 GCA_963574635.1 Cheracebus regulus
TATATACTATTTTACCATTTTATTTTTTAAAAGTACATAAGCACATTTGCTTATCTCTGCAGAGACCATTTTCAGACTTATACCCAAGGAAGCAGTAGCTTTGCCTCCAGCAGAAAAACTGGGGGACAAGGGTGGAAGGCAGTTTCTTCACAATACATATATCCTTCTGCACTTTTTGGATTTTGAACCGTGTGAATGTATTATGCCAAGGCCCTGGAATCCCAGATCATCCTGTTACTCTAATCCTTCTGCTTTCCCCACCGCCCCCCACCCCCACAACAAATGCTTGTGAAACACAGCTTTCAATTCTTCATGTTCCAGATGCAAGAATGGAGGCCAAAACACCCCACAGCGGCCCAAACTTCCTGGTAATGGACCTCAAGATGCCAAGCATTATTATTTCCCATTGTAATCCAATGAACACACCTGCTGCAGTTCCTCTCCGTACTTCCATCCCCTGATTCATGTAGTTTTCCTCCAGAATACACCTCCACCTTGGTCTCTGATCAAGATCAGTTCCACCTACTCAAGACAACCTACCTTATTAGCTGGGGCTACAATGCTGTCTCATGCCTCTAAGTCCAATAGCCCTTGTATGCAGAACAAGTTCCTCTGCAAAAGGCCTGTATAAGGGCCTTCTCTCATATTTCTTTTTTCTTTTCTTTTGAGATGAAGTCTCACTCTGTTACCCAGGCTGGAGTGCAGTGGCATAATCTCAGCTCACTGCAACCTCCACCTCCTTGGTTCAAGCAATTCATCTGCCTTAGCTTCTGGAGTACCTGGGATTACAGGTGCCCGCCACCATGCCCAACTAATTTTGTATTTTTAGTAAAGACAGGGTTCCATCATGTTAGCTAGGCTGGTCTTGAACTCCCAACCTCAGGTGATCTGCCCACCTCGGCCTCCCAAAGTGCCAGGATTACAGGCATGAGCCACCACGCCTGCCCTCTTATATTTCTTTTATATATATGTTTCACATTCACTGGCACAGTACTAAGCATAAAATATTTGTCTCAAATTTTTGTTGAAATTTTCTCTCTAAAATATTTGGTGATTCATTGTGCTAAACAACTTCCTGCAGTGACCTGTGTACCTGAGATTCACTTCATCCTTCCTTTCCTTCTCCATTTCAGTTCCCTCCAGTGTCCAAAGACTTCCCTCTTTGGAACAGTTCACATCTTACTATAGTGAAGAAAATCCTTCCGGAGACCCAGAGAAAAGGCTTTGTCCCAGTCGGGCCACCGAATCCCACAGTCTCCAGTGGGCAAGGTAGTGTGTGAAAGGTAAGGCATGTAGGGCTAGCTGCCTGGCTCATACAAAGACATAACACATTGAACTGAGTCCTGAGAATGATCAGGCCAAAGCAGGCATTTTACAGGGAAGAGACTACCAAGGTAAATGATCCAAATTAACGAAATACAGATTTCTTGGGTGATTCCTCATTGAAATTCTCTCCACTACCCAAGCAAAAAGAAAAAAATCTCATAACTCACTTAGAAAACAAGCTATCAGGAAAAGCAACTGACCCTGAGGTGAATTGAAACTCCTTCTTATGGAACAAAGAGAACTATAATGAGGGTTTCTAAACTTTTCCAAAGCTTCACATTCTCTTAACGTATTCTTACTATACTTAATGATATATTTCAAACCAACACCATCTTTCCCAAATAAGAATGCATGCTTACCTGTTCATCTCTTAATTCTTCCTCATTACGGAAAGAGCAAGATTTTTCATTCATGACTCAAAATCATTTGTTTGTGTGAGGTTTGTCCCAGAAAGGATTTTAATAAGGACTGTGATCAGAAGCTATGTGGAGAGCCAGAGATCCAGCTGCTCTACCTTTGCCTTTCTTCTTGGCAGTCACTCAGACCAAGAGTAAGAAAATAGTCCCTTTGTGCCATCCCGAGCACATAGATGGTTTCTGAGTATTGAGAGTAGTAGTCCCTTGAGGTCTTTGAAGCCTCAGCTCTGCCCAAAAGAAAAATTGAAAAAGAAAACTGGTTTAATCATTCAGTTACGCCTGTTGACAAAATTTAAGCAGCTGTGAATTTATACTGAATGAACAAGTTGCCTCAGCCAAATGCTCTTGCTGCCCATGCCACAGGATGGAAAAAAGGGGATCACTGTGGGCTGCATTCTGTGTCCAAAAGGCAGCAGCAACACTAGAAGGGATGGAGTCTGTTTCTGACAATGGAATTACTGGCATCTGGGCCAGCTTATCAAAGGGGTGAGGCTAAAGGTGGCACTTTGGTGGGTGGTCTTAGCTGAAGTGCTCAGGCTTTGTTTAGGCCTCAGACACAGGTTGGGTCTGGGGCTTATAATACTAGACCTGGTTCCAATGATGGTAGAAATTCAAAATGCAACACAAGGTTGTAACCTTTCTCAGTTATCACCAATACTGTACATGTGGCACTGCCTAGCCAGTTTGGGCAACTCTTTTTTTTTTTTTTGGAGACAAGAGTCTTGCTCTGTTGCCCAGGCTGGAGTGCAGTGGCATGATCTTGGCTCACTGATATCTCTGCCTCCTGGGTTCAAGTAATTCTCTTGCCTCAGTCTCCTGAGTAACTGGGATTACATGCGCATACCACCATGCCCAGTTAATTTTTTTATTGTATTTTTAGTAGAGATGGGGTTTCACCATGTTGGCCAGAATGGTCTCAATCTTCTGACCTTGGCCTCCCAAAGTGCTGGGATTATGGGCGTGAGCCATGGCCAACTCTAAGTCTTTCATCTGACACTGTTTGCCTCAGGAAAAGGGCTGGACCAGGCTCATACCTCATCATGGGGGAACTGGGCATCCTGAATGTCTGTCACATCAAAAACTGCATCATCCTAAGTGGGCAGATGGCCCACATACAACTGACAATCATAGTTCACAGGCTTGGGTGACTAAAGAAGGAGGGTGGCCTCTCTGAGGTCAGCCCTCCACTGTGGTAATGATCTTGATTCCATAAGAACTGGCTGCTGGTAACAAGCTGGAATCCCTGTAAGGATTCTTTGATTGTCAACACTGAGAGGAAGAATATGTCCTGGCTCTTGGTCTGGACATGTGGCTCACTGTAATCTTGAGGGCAGGGTAGCCAGTGCCCCCTTAGTCTTGGCACCTCAGGAACTAAACTGCTCTCACTGTGGCCTGTGGGGCCTCAGCATCTGCCCCCCCTTTCCTTTTCCTCCACCATGGCCTCCATGGCAGTCTCTGACAAAACACACATTGGCCAACCTTGGCAAGGTGACAGGCAGGTACGGTAATAGCAATCTCAGGATGGCTCTTCTGTTGCTGTGTAGGAATGAACCAAGTAGCGTAGAAGCATGACCGCTTTCCACACCTGGCTGGAGCACTGCTGGGCCTTCAGTAGAGACAGTTACTATCTGTATGAGAGAAGAAAAGAGCAACAATTCTGTAAAGCAAGCAAGTACTCAAAGGCAAGTTTCTGATAGTTGGACCTAAGGAAATGGCCTTCCTATAAAATGGATCCTTCTCAAATTAAGTATTCATTATGCATCCACTTTAGGCAAGGTGGGCATATGGTTCTTCAACTGCTTGCTGGAGCTTAGACTCTCTGCATAGAATTTAAATTAGATCGGCCCTTCGCTGATCCTTTCACCAGGCTTGTCCCTGGGCGGCTCCCTGTCCCCCCAAATTCCCCACAGATGAGGTGTGATGGGGGACCTGCCGCAGACGACCCCGTCCCCGGTGGGCACCCAGGACAAAACTATGGGCCACTCTGAGGGGCACAGAGGCACACGCTTACCGGCTGTGATGCGCAAATAGCAGAGATCTCAATTCATGAAGACAGTCAGACGGGCTGTGCGGACTTCAGACAGAAACTTTCGCATTGCTTGGAGGCGTAAGAGGAGGAAAGCAATTTAACATCTCAGGGGAGCGAGTCCAGGGCAGAGCCAGGACCAGAACCCCGGTCTCCTGTCTCCCAGTCGGGATTCTCTCTCAGTCCTACAACCTTCCGCCTTGTCTCGCCCCATAGGGATCATTTCCACCCGATATTCTCCCTCCCTCCTCAGGTCTGCTGCTAGCCCGACGCGTTCCTACCGTTAACGGAGTTTTCCAAACTGGGATCCCACAGCCTCTGCTGGGCCCCATCCGCTCATGGGCACAGCCTCTCCCGTGCGGGTTCCGCTGGCCCCCAGAACTGCATTTCTCAGTAGGCAATGGAAACGCCGTGCTGCAAAATAAGTACGGAGAGCCGAAAGGGTCAATCGGCGCCGGAGAGTTGGCTCCTCGCCGGCTGCGTAATCAGCGCTCAAAGCCGCCTCCGCCTCCTGACCGGAAAGCCAACTAGCCGGGGCGGAGCCACAGTCTTAGCTAGAGGCTGAGCGCAGACGCCGCTGGTCCGTTTCCCCGACTCTACGCTTGCGGTATGTGGCTTCTGCTGGTGCTCCTGGCCGTGCTGCTGCTGGCCGGTCTCTGCAAAGTTTACTTGGGACTGTTCCCTGGCAGCTCCCCGAATCCCTTCTTCGAGGATGTCAAACGGCCACCAGCACCCCTGGTGACTGACAAGGAGGCCAGGAAGAAGGTTCTCAAACAAGGTAGCGCGAGGTACCCTGGGGTCCGGGGGTGTGCTTCGGGTATTCTCATAGATTTGCGTTCTCATTTTGACAAGGCAGCTGCTGCCAGACCTGCGCCTCAGTTTCCCCATATGTAAGGTACTGGGAGGGCTTCCTTGCAGTGGAGGAGCCCTGCTTTAGTGTCCGACACTGTCAGTAGCCTTTGCCCTAGCGGGCAGGCCCCGGAATAGTGATAGTAGTCCTAAGGGCGCGGGCACTGTCCTCCCCACCCCCGCCACTTGTAATCTCCGAGGCTCACGAAACGGATAAGCGACCTTTCCTCCACTTGGCTCCAGGCCCTTAACTTGTTCACCTAGCCTCCCATGCGAGCTCAGGGGTGTGGGGGAGCAGCACAGAAATGTGTCCCAAGCTGCATGGGAAATTGCGTTTTGCCTGTCAGGTGATTTAATAGGTTTAGTATGGTCCCGACTCACAGGATTGAACGCTAGTTCTGAAACTTTGGCAGAGGTTCAACAGAGAGCCTCAGGCTCAGAGCCTGCTCTCCACTCTCACCTTTAAAACACATTTTGTGGTTGCTTCCAGGGCTTAAAGAGTCCGGCTGCTTTAAAAAAATAATGGATCGCCTGTTTGATCTACAGCGTCCCTCTCACTTGTAAATTTTAGAATTCTCCCTGTCATATCTTGTATCACAGTCAGAGACAGTACTGTTCTAAGTGGAAGGACTAATGATCTGGACTTCTGAGAACTGAGTTTTAGCTTGGGCTCTGTCACTGATTCACTGCATAACCATTAGCACCTACCTGAGCTGGTCTAAAAATGAGATGACTAGCTTAACTGTTTTTCAAACCAGGTTGTGATCTATTAGTGGGTTATGAAATCAATTTAGTGAGTTGCAACTAGTACTATTTATTTATTGAAACAGAGTCTCACTCTGTTGCCCATGCTGGAATGCAGTGGCATGATCTCCACTCACTGCAACTTCGGCCTCCTGGGTTCAAGTGATTATTGTACCTCAGCCTCCCGAGTGGTGTGCGTGCCTAATTTTTGTATTTTTAGTAGAGATGGGGTTTCACCATGTTGTCTAGGCTGGCCTCAAACTCCTGGCCTCAAGCGATCTGCCCACCTCAGCCTCCCAAAATGTTGGATTACAAGCGTAAGCCATCACACCCAGCCACAACTAGCATTTTAGAATGCAGTAGAATAGAGAATATCAGCCGGGCGCTGTGGCTAATGCCTGTCATCCCAGCACTTTGGGAGGCCGAAGCGGATGGATCACGAGATCAGAAGTTTGAGACCAGCCTGGCCAATATGGCGAAACCCCGTCTCTACTAAAAATGCAAAAATTAGCCAGGCGTGGTGACATGCGCCTGTAATCCCAGTTACTCAGGAGACTGAGGCAGGAGAATCGCTTGAACTCGGGAGGCAGAGGTTGCAGTGAGCCGAGATCGCACAGCTGCACTCTAGCCTGAGCAACAGAGCGAGACTCCATCTCAAAAGAAAAGAAAAGAATAAAGAAATAATTGTGCAACTTACCATAACAAAAAAAAAGAAAAGAAAATATCAGAGTGCATTATACATAGTTCTAGTACATATCGCATTGTGAAACTTGTTTCATATGTTTATCTCATATACCTACATATGAAATGTATTTTTTTTTTTGAGACGGAGTTTCACTCTTGTCGCCCAGGCTGGAGTGCAGTGGTGCAATCTAACTGCAACCTCCTCCTCCCCGGTTCAATTCTCCTGCCTCAGCCTCCCTAGTAACTGGGATTACAGGTACCTGCCACCACACCCGGCTAATCTTTTGTATTTTTAGTAGAGACGGGGTGTTGCCACGTTGGTCTCCAACTCCTGACCTCAGGCAATCAGTCCTCTGCCTCCTAATGTGCTGAGATATTACAGACATGAGGCACCGCACTCAGCCTGAAATGTGTTTTTTACTGTTGACCTCTCTAAAAACTTAAAAAAAAAAAAAAAAAAGCAGTTTGTCAGGTTCTCTCGTATCTTGAAACGTTCTAGAGATCTCAGTTCTTTGCTAGTGATTGTTAAAGAATAGATTTTGTGTTGGAAGTACCCATATAGCACCAGTGGCTATGTAGTTTTGTTGTGTGGTTTTCTATTTTTTGTTTTATAGACAGACTCTTGCTCTGTTGCCCAGGCTGGAGTGCAGTGGTGCGATCTCTGTTCACTGCAACCTCTGCCTGCTGGGTTTAAGCAATTCTCCTGCCTCAGCCTCCCAAGTAGCTGGGACTGACTACATGCGCACACCACCATGCCCGGCTAATTTTTTGTATTTTTAGTAGAGGCAGGGTTTCACCATGCTGGCCAGGCTGCTCTCAAACTCCTGACCTCGTGATCCCCGCCACCTCGGCCTCACAAAGTGCTGGGATTATAGGCATGAGCCACCGCCCCTAGCCTTGCTGTGTAGTTTTGTCTTCCTTGAAGGCGCTGCCTCCCTCAGCGCTGCCCCCACACCTTCTCTATGGGAGGGGCTGGTGCTGCGATTTCTCAGAGCTGCAGCCTCTGAACAATTTTGTCCTGCCCAAGACTTTCCATCAGGACCTGAAAGAGCCACCATAAGACCCAGCTGCTCCACTGTTGCTTGAAGAGCCTGCGTCTTCCAAAGAAACCAGGCTTGTGGGCTAGGTTTGGTAGCTCACACCTGTAATTCTAGCACTTTGGGAGCCCAACGTGGGCGGATCACTTGAGGCCAGTAGTTCAAGACCAGCCTGGGCAAGATAGCAAGACTTCGTCTCTACAAAACATAAAATAAATCAGGCATTGTGGAATGCACCTGTAGTCCCAGCTATTCAGAAGCTGGAGGCAGGAGGATTGCTTGAGGCCAGGAGTTCAAGGCTGCAGTGAGCTGTGATCACACCACTGCACTTCAGTCTGGGCCAGAGCGAGACCCTGTCTCAAAAAAGAAAACAAACAAATAAAAATCCCAAAATCTGCCTGGCTGGTTCTGAGTATTCCCAGGTAAAATGTTTGAAAGATGTTAGTCAAGAGTTCCATGCCAGCTTCTCTAGAGGTTTTTGCACTGTCCAGGCTAGAGAAGTGTTCTTTGGTTTCCCTATCTTTGCTATTTCCCTGCCCCTGCCTGAGAAACCCTCCCTTTGGCCCTTCTGCTGTAGCTTTTTCAGCCAGCCAAGTGCCGGAGAAGCTGGATGTCGTGGTAATTGGCAGTGGCTTTGGGGGCTTGGCTGCAGCTGCAATTCTGGCTAAAGCTGGCAAGCGAGTCCTGGTGCTGGAACAACATACTAAGGCAGGGGGCTGCTGTCATACCTTTGGAGAGAATGGCCTTGAATTTGACACAGGTAAGGCTTGTGTGGAAAAGGGTTGGGAGCCTGGCTGTATGTTGGGAGCAGGGCTGGGATTACAGACTTGAGCCACCCTGCCTGGCCTCTGGGCACTTTTCTTATCTGACAGTACAGCTACTGGGAGCTGAACCGGGCAGGGATCTGGTAGTTTCTGCTATGATACCTCCCTATAGACAGGGTGGGCCGCTCACTCTGGGCATGGGCTTGGCCAGGCCAGATAACCTCTTCCACCTTACTTCCTCAGCCACGTTTTCAGGGCTCAGTCCCCGTATCCGTTTACCACCTTGTTTTTCCATCTCCCAACAGGAATCCATTACATTGGGCGCATGGAGGAGGGCAGCGCTGGCCGTTTTATCTTGGACCAGATCACTGAAGGGCAGCTGGACTGGGCTCCCCTGTCCTCTCCTTTTGACATCGTAGTACTGGAAGGGCCCAATGGCCCAAAGGAGTACCCTATGTATAGTGGAGAGAAAGCCTACATTCAGGGCCTCAAGGATAAGTTTCCACAGGAGGAAGCTATCATTGACAAGTATATAAAGCTGGTTAAGGTAACGTGGACATACTGAGGACCCAGAGTTTATTCCCGACAAGGCTGAGTTTCTTCATTACTAGTGGAGTCACTGCGGGTGGAGAGTGCAATGGAGGAGGCAGAAAGGGAGGAAGGGTCATATCTGTTCTCAGCTCAGCCTCCACGCGAGTCCACCCAGCTCTCCGTCTCTCTCTGGAGCCTTGGCTCCGTGGCTGCTGCTGTCACCCTGGCCTCTGGGGATGCCCTGCTCTCTTCCCTGACTAGGCTGGCTTTCATGATATCAGATCACTACTCCTTTTTACTTCATCTGAGACCGGATTGGGATTTTTGAAAAGGAATTTGAGCTGGAAAATAAAAAGCAAAAAAAGGACTCATCTGAGTGTAGGATGGGAAAAGTTCACAGAGTATAGATTTTTTTTTAAAAACCAAATTCAACAGAGTTCAATCAGGGGTAAGTATTGTTGGCTTCTCAGGCTGGCCCAGGCTATGGGGATAGCAGTTCTGTCACAGCAGTCCTAGGGGTGAGGCCTGTTCTCGTTCCTCGTTCTGTCCTCTAGGTGGTATCCAGTGGAGTCCCTCATGCCATCCTGTTGAAGTTCCTCCCCTTGCCCGTGGTTCAGCTCCTCGACAAGTGTGGGCTGTTGACTCGTTTCTCTCCATTCCTTCACGCATCCACCCAGAGCCTGGCTGCAGTCCTGCAACAGCTGGGGGCCTCCTCTGAGCTCCAGGCAGTGCTCAGCTACATCTTCCCCACTTATGGTGGGTACTGGCCATGGGCTCTGGGCAGCTTCTGGAGGAGGAAGGGCTGCCCCCTTACCTGTCAATCTTTCTTCTTGACTTTGCCTGGCTGACTGATATGGAGCAGTATAAACCCCAGGCCCTCTGGAGCTTGTGAATAAGTCTGGCCACCCGCTGGACTCCTTGGTAAAAATTCTCTTGATCCATGCCCTGGTTGATTTTTCAGTTCAACCAACACTGTCCTCCCGGCTCTTGGCAGCATGGCACTTTGCAGGGAGGATATTCCTACTGGCCCCAAGATCTCTAAGGTACCCATGTCTGGATGGAAATGGCTCCTCTGGCTGCCTGGGACCCTGAGGAACATGTGGATCCTCAGATAGACTGGGCTGTATGTTATCTCACAGAACTCCACGTTCCTTTCTGAATGGTGCTGGTGCCTGCTCTTGCCTGCTCACCACCCTTCCTTCCTTCTGCAGGTGTCACCTCTAGCCACACTACTTTTTCCATGCACGCTCTGCTGGTTGACCACTACTTAAAAGGAGCCTTTTATCCCCGAGGGGGTTCCAGTGAAATTGCCTTCCACACCATCCCTGTGATTCAGCGGGCTGGGGGCGCTGTCCTTACAAAGGCCACTGTGCAGAGCGTGTTGCTGGACTCAGCTGGGAAAGCCTGTGGTGAGAGCCCTGCCCTGCCCTGCCCTTCTGGGTCCCTGGGTTGGTGTGGGCAAGACCTGGGGTCTCTTTGAGACCAGAAGGAGTAGGACAACTGACTTTTTCAGGGGGGCTGAAGGTGAGAATCTGTTCCAGAGCAGGGTCTAGGGATAGTGATTACTTCAAAACTAAAAAGGAAGCAGGAAAGATAAAAGATTAGCCAAGCTTGGTGGCTCACAGCTGTAATCCCAACACTTTGGGAAGCTGAGATTGGAGGATCACTTGAGCTCAGGAATTTGGGACCAGCCTGGACAACATGGTTAAATCTCATCTCTTAAAAAAAAAAAAAGTTAAAAAAGATAAGGAATTGCATGGCCCTCAAAGAACAGTATTTATTTATTTTATTTTATTTTTTGAGATGGAGTTACATTCCTTTTCTTTTTTTTTTTTTTTTTTTTTTTTGAGACAGAGTTTTGCTCTTGTCACCCAGGCTGGAGTGCAATGCTGCGATCTTGGCTCACTGCAACCTCCGCCTCCTGGGTTCAATTGATTCTCCTGCCTTAGCCTCCTGAATAACTGAGATTACAGGTGCCCACTACCATGCCTGGCTTATTTTTGTATTTTTAGTAGAGATGGGGTTTCACCATGTTGGCCAGGCTGGTCTGAACTCCTGACTTCGTGATCCACCCGCCTCGGCCTTCCAAAGCACTGGGATTACAGGCATGAACCACTGCGCTTGGATTGACATGGAGTTTCACTCTTGTTGCTCATGTTGGAGTGCAGTGGCACAATCTCTGCTCATTGCAACCTCCACCTATTGGGTTCAAGCGATTCTCCTGCCTCAGCCTCCCAATTACAGGTATGCGCCAGCATATCTGGCTAATTTTTGGCGTCTAGTAGAGATGGGGTTTTATCATGTTGGTCAGGCTGGTCTCGAACTCCTGACCTCAGGTGATCCACTCACCTTGGCCTCCCAAAGCACTGAGATTATAGGTGTGAGCCATTGTACCCAACTTTGTAGTCATTTATTTAATAGATAAAATTATTTACCCAGTAATCTATGATTGTTTTCTTGAGTGTAGATACTGTGTCTTTTTTAACTTTATAAATCTTAGCACATATTAGAGGCTCAATAAATGCTTGTTGAGTGATGGATTGAATGAATGAGTAACCTTGGATTCCACAGGGCAGTTTGGAGAACAGCAAGCTTCCCTGCCCTCCATCTGTGGGGCCTAGAACGTTATTACCTAGGCTCAGGTTGATGCTGTAACCTGCATACGGACTCAGAATTCCAGTATGAATGAACTCTTGGAAGATAGGTCTGTACAAGGACTCTGTTAAACAGAATAGGCCATCCATGATTAGTGGGTGCTTGAAGCCAAGGAAGCAGACAAAAAAAAGTCCTGGGAAAAACTGGGCTAGTGTAGACATGCCTTTATCAGAGAAGCCTTTCAAGAAGGTGGTAAGTGGGAGGCCGAGTGCAAAATAAAAATCAAGGAGAAAAGGCCATCAGTGATCTCAGAGAATCCATTTGTAGAAAAGACTGCTAAGTTACCAGGTGGGAAGAGAGATGCAGCTGTCAGTTGGGAACGTTTTCTCTGATGCCCATGAACAAGTTCTCTTCAAGTTGAAAGGGGTCCAGGAAGCAAGGTAGGTTTATCAGTGGAGTTAAATACAATCCAGATATATCAGTTTTGTTTTTCAAGTGCTAGGTAATAAAAGATTAAGATAAAAGAGGCTGAGTGCAGTGGCTCACACCTGTAATCCGAGCACTTTGGGAGGCCAAGGCAGGCAGATCACCTGAGGTCAGGAGTTTGAGACCAGCCTGGCCAACATGGTGAAACCCTGTCTTTACTAAAAACACAAAAATTAGCCAGGCATGGTGGTAGGTACCTGTAATCCCAGCTTCTTGAGAGAATGAGGCAGAAGAATCGCTTAAACCCAGGAGGCAGAGGTTGCAGTGAGCCGAGATCACACCATTGCACTCCAGCCTGGGCAACGGAGTGAGGCTTTGTCTCAAAAACAAACAAACAAACAAAAAAACCCCAGCATTTATTTACATGCCATCTGGAGGCATGTGCTAAGGATGGAAGTAACCAACAGCAAGGTGAAACATAGGAAACTTCCTGGAGGCACAGGTATTAGAGCTGAGTAATAAAGGGTGAGATGAAGCTAGCAAACAGATGAGGTTGGAGAATATTCTAGAAAGGAGAAGCAGCACACAAAGGCATGGAGATATGAAAGCTGAGTATTTTCAGGCGTCCAGAAGTATTATGTTGAATAATAAGAAACTCTCATGTTGTAGGTAAGAAATGGTTGACTCTCAGCTGTTTGATACTGGTTCTACCTAATAGTTTAGTGGGAGTTCAGTGAGAGTAACCGGAGATGGATGGAGCTGGACACACGGAAGGGACCACATTGCACGGGCTGCTGTAAGATTTCGGAGGTTCTTTTATCCAGGATAAGGCATCATTGCAGGGTTTTATTTTTATTTTATTTTACTCATTCATTCATTTTTTTTTAGAAACAGTCTCGCACTGTTGCCTAAGCTAGTGTGCAGTAGTGTCATCATAGCTCATAGTAGCCTTTAACTCCTGGGCCGAAGCCATCCCTCTGACTGAGGAGGTGGGACTGTAGGTGTGCACAACCCCATACAGCCCAATTAAAAAAAATATGTATAGATTTGTAGAGACAGGGCCTCACTCTGTTGCCAAGGCTGGTCTTGAATTCCTGGACTCAAGCAATCCTCTTACCTCGGACTCCCAAACAGCTGGGAGTATTGGCATGAGCCACTGTGCCCAGCCCCATTTGGAGGGTTTTAATAAATACTTGGAAACAACTCTGGCAGCAGAGAAAAGGGCCTGGATTTCCAGTGGAAGGGCTCTTTAGCCCTTGAGCTTTGTCTGGTATTTGGCTCAAACACAGAGTACACACACACACACACACACACACACACACACACACACACACACACACACACACACGAGTGCAGAGCTAATACACACACACAGAGAGAGAGAGAGAGAGATGGATGGGTGCAGAGCTAGGGAAAGGAAGCCCAGAGCAGCTGTAGGATAGTCTGAAAGCACTTGAACGTATCACTCACTTTGCAGTTTCCCAGGGGCCTGCCATGCCTGGACCTAGGTAGCTGGACTCTAAGGTTTGAGAAAACGGGCATAGGCAGAGAGAGCTCCATGGTGGCCATGGGCCTTCCTCTTCGCCCCGGAGCTCACAGACCCTCAGCCAAGCTCTTGTGCCTGCAGGTGTCAGTGTGAAGAAGGGGCATGAGCTGGTGAACATCTATTGCCCTGTTGTGGTGTCCAACGCAGGACTGTTCAACACCTATGAGCACCTACTGCCGGAGAACGCCCGCTGTTTGCCAGGTAAAAGGCGGGTCTGCACTGTCCCTCTTGTAGCCTCCCGAACGTGTCCCCATCTGGTGTGGGTGATGCTTCCCCTCTTCTTGGCTGGCCCTCTGATTGTCCTTAGGCAGCAAGGTGAGAATGGCACCTCTAACATCATCCTAACCCTAGCATTTAGAGTTGGAGAAGCTGAGGCCCGTACAGATTAATTACCGTCCTGAGGCCACTCAGCTGAAAGGGGCAGGGCCGAGCAGAGTAGCTGGTCTGATTGGAAAGCTCGAGCTTCCCCCATCCCTCTGGTCCGAGGGGGCTTCCAGAGAAGAGGCCTCAGGAAGAGAAGCAGGAGAGCAGGGCAGCCCACGGGGAGCAGAGCTCCGAACAAACGTTGACTGAGTTCTTCTGCCACCTTCATGTAACTGGATGCATCTGGTGTGATCTGAGGAAGGGAGGCCACTGGGAAGAGGGAGGCCCAGGTTGCAGTATCCCAGCAGGGGTGAAGCAGAGGGCCCCAGATGAAGGGCTTAGGCGAGGGTGGGAGGCGGAGAGCACGGAGCAGCTCCGGGTGTGGTGGGGCGGAAACCTTGGCTGGTGTAGGAGCCAGAGAGCAGCGGAAGGAGCCCTGACCCCAGAGGCTGGGCCTGGGAGCTGCTCCCTGGGGAGGCAGGAAGGAGACAGCAGAGCGGGCTGGGTGGGTAAAGCGAGGTCCTGGCTTTCCTCCTGTGACTGGGTGGTATGGGAATTGTGATTGTCTCCAGGGTATAGGGTGGCTCCACCAACACCACCCTCTCCTTCGTTTGCTCCACGTGGCTGGGCCTGGAGCCTGCTTGGGCCTCCCTTTTCTCAGACCAAGGTTGCTGAGAACGTAAGGCAGAGACGGCCCAGGGGCAGGGCAGGGGGCCGGGCATGATGCTCAGACAGACTGCTTTTGTTTTTCGGGTATTTTTTATGAGGCAAAGTCTTGCTCTTTTGCCCAGCCTGGAGTGAAATGGCGCAATCTCAGCTCACTGCAACTTCCAATACCTGGGTT
>CAUYQU010026373.1:0-12128 GCA_963574635.1 Cheracebus regulus
TGTCTTTTGAAAAGTGTCTGTTCATATCCTACATGATCATGAAAGATCTAAAAGGTGAATATCATTCTTTGGCAAAAATGAACACCTTGGGTACCTGGCCTTAGAGTTGCATCTATGTTTACATTTACATTTTAGCAATTACTACATTTACTACCTAGTGTTGCCTTACATGACTGAATCTAGGATTTAAAAAAAAATGTGCTGGATTTGGAAGTGGTTTGGACATGATGGAGAGGAAATTCTCCTGCCTGATGAATGGAGCAAATTGATTTGCTGCCCCATGTATGTTTTTCTGTCAAATTTAGTGTGCCTTCAGGGCTCAAAACCTTTTGCTAGTTTATTGAACCCAGCTCACGGAGTACTTCTCTTCCCCTCTAAAGAAAAATGGCCATTTCACTTCTGATGAAGATACCATAGTCTCTACACAATATCTGTCTGAGAATTCTACTTATTACTATTAATCTTCATGGATAAACCTTATGGAGCAAGGATTTTTGAAAATTTAAGTATTTAAGGCCTTTATAATATTGCTTCTCTGTGTTAACAAAAAAACCTATACTAACAAAGATAAAATAATGATTGAATAAGCTCCAGTGAAATTTCTTGCCTATGTTATCCCCAGCCAAGATGTCTTATGATTCTGGAAAAAGTGACCCAGAAGGTCTATAGCGAGAAACTCTCATGTAAATCAGAAATGCTCATCACTCTCTGGGATTCATTCTATAGTATTACAAAAAGAATACTTCCTCAGCATTCTCCAGGCCATGGAAGACAAAGTTTCTCTCAGCTCTTCTATCTTTCAAAGATAGTGTTGAGGACAGAAATTCTGCTCCTCTCTATCCATTACTTGCTTTTGCCCAATGAAAGAAGAGTAGTTAACATGATTGAGATTTGCCTGATATACGTTAGGCCATACTCAGCAAATAGGTGGAGTAACAGTGATTCCAGGTAGAATTCACATTTTTCTTTCTCCTTTTCACTTCCTTACACATAGACTCATAAATGTGTGAGCAGTTGTCTGCTCCTATGTATAAGTACCTATGTGTAGTAAGCATACTTTGGGTGAGGCCTGTAGCATGCCCTTGATATTGAAACTTGTTCAGTACTCTCTCTCTCTCTCTCTCTCACATACACACACACACACACAGGTACACACATATACATTTTTAAAAATTTATTTATTATACTTTAAGTTCGGGGGTACATGTGCAGATCGTGCAGGTTTGTTACATAGGTATACATGTGCCATAGTGGTGGTTTGCTGTATCCATTGCCCCGTCATCTACATTAGGTATTTCTCCCAATGCTATCCCTCCCCAATCCCCCCACCCCCTGCTATTCCTCCCCTAGTCCCCCACCTCCCAGGCCCCAGTGTGTGATGTTCACCTCCCAGTGTCCATGTGTTCTCATTGTTCAACGCTCACTAATGAGTGAGAACATGCGGTGTTGGTTTTCTGTTCTTCTGTCAGTTTGCTGAGAATGACGGTTTCCAGATTCATCCATGTCCCTGCAAAGGAGATGAACGCATTGTTTTCTATGGCTGCATAATATTCCATGGTGTATATATGCCACATTTTCTTTATCCAGTGTACCATTGATGGGCATTTGGGTTGGTTCCAAGTCTGTTATTGTGAACAGTGCTGCAATAAACATATGTGTGCATGTGTCTTTATAGTAGAATGATTCAATCCTTTTACTGGTTATATGCCTTGGGACAAATGGTATTTGATTCAAGTATTTGCTGGGTCAAATGGTAGTTCTAGTTCTAGATCCTTGAGGAATTGCCACACCGTCTTCTACAATGGTTGAACTAATTTACGCTCCCACCAACAGTGTAAAAGCATTCCTATTTCTCCATATCCTCTCTAGCATCTACTATCTCCTGATTTTTTAGTGGTCACCCTTCTAACTGGTGTAAGATGGTGTCTCATTATGGTTTTGATTTGTATTTCTCTAATGACCGATGATGAGCTTTTTTTCATATGTTTGTTGGCTGCATAAATGTCTTCTTTTGAAGTCTCTTCATATCCTTCATCCACTTTTTGATGGGGTTATTTGTTTCTTTCTTGTAAATTTGTTTAAGTTCTTTGTAGGTTCTGGATATTAGCCCTTTGTCAGATGGAGAGTGCAAAAATTTTCTCCCATTCTGTAGGCTGCCTGTTCACTCAGATGATAGTTTCTTTTGCTATGCAGAAGCTCTTTAGTTAAATTAGATCCCATTTGTCAATTTTGGCTTTTTTTGCCTTGCTTTTGGTGTTTTAGTTATGAAGACTGCCCATGCCTATGTCTTGAATAGTACTGCCTAGGTTTCCTTCTAGGGTTTTTATGGTTTTAGTTCTTATGTTTAAGTCTTTAATCCATCTAGTTAATTTTCATATAAGGTATAAGGAAGGGATCGTTTCAGCCTTCTGTATATGGCTAGCCAGTTTTCCCAACACCATCTATTAAACAGGGAATCCTTTCCCCATTGCTTGTTTCTGTCAGATTTGTCAAAGATCAGATGGTTGTAGATGTGTGGCATTATTTCTGAGGCCTCTGTTCTGTTCCATTGATCTATCTTTCTGTTTTGGTACCAGTTTCATGCTGTTTTGGTACCAGTTTCATGCTGTTTTTATTACTGTAGGCTTGTAGTATAGTTTGAAGTTAGGTAGCATGATGCCTCCAGCTTTGTTCTTTTGGCTTAGGACTGTCTTGGCTATGTGGGCTCTTTTTTGGTTCCATATGAAATTTAAGGTAGTGTTTTCTAATTCAACACAGCCAGATTTTAAGGTTATTGTCCATGTATACTACCCCATCACTGAACTTCTGGGTAATTACTAGGGAACCTGGGTCTTTGGACACCTCTTGAATACATTTGATCATGGATAAATCAGGAAAGGCGATAGATAGAAGATGGCTTTCTGGAGAAGTTTCTCTATAAAAATACTATTGGGGAAGCAGGACTACTGGGATGATGTAATAAGGGGTCCAGCATACCCCTTACTACATCAGTCAAACAACAGTTTATTTGATGAAAATTACTTTAAAAATAATCATTCAAAGTCTCTGAAAATTTTTCTAAGGGCATGTAGAAAAGGGAAAGAAATGCCATTCAAAAAATCTACCAAATATCAGTAGGAACAGTGAGAGTCTATGGCATTTGAGTCACAATTCGCTCCATTACCTTCTCCCCCTTCTCCCAGCTCCATGTTATAGAAGGTCTACCCTGGACATGTGTAATTAAGAAGACAGGGCTCTTTCTCCTCCAGTTTCTAGTCTTACCCAGGATACAGTTTCACCCAGGAAGAGCAGGCTGCTGGTGTTTCTCATTCCCCTCAGCACTATGTTGAAAAACTTTATTCCAGAAAGGTGCAACAGAAAGGACTGCATCTCTCTCCTCCCACCCAGCTCAATTTATATTATATAAACATTACTCCAGGTGTAGGAGGCTAATAATACTGGCCCCAATCACCTCTTCCTCAGCTCGCTCATAGCACAAGTTTTTCTGCAGGGAAGGATAAGCCAAGAACAGCAGGAGCTACCACTGCCCTCCAATGTCCACCATACACAGGGGGAGTGTCACTCTGGGTTTGAAATTATACAATGTATGTTCTCCAACCACAATAGAATGAAATTAGAAATAATTAAGACAATTAGATTTTGAAAATTCATGAGTATGTGGAGATTGAATAGCACACTACTAAATAACCAATGGATCAAAGAAGAAATCACAGGAATTTAGAAAATGGTTTCATATGAATGAAAATGAAGACACAACAAGAGGGAGTTGGAGCAAGATGGCACAATAGAAGCCTTCACCAATCATCCTCCCCATCGGAACGCCAAACCTGACAACTATCTACACAAAAGAGCACCCCTTCATAAGCATCAAAAATCAGGTGAGCAACTACAGTACCTGGTTTTAACTTCATAATGCTGAAAGAGGCACTGAAGAACGTAAGAAAGACAGTTTTGAGTTGTCAACACCACCCCTCTCCCACCTCCCAGCAGTGGCCCTGAGGTGTAGAGAGAGAATCTGTGCACTTGGGGAAGGAAAGTGCAGCAATTGTGGGACTTTGCATTGGAAGTCAGCGCTGCCAGCACTGGGTAAAACAATTCATGCCTACTGAGGGAGCATTTAGACCAGCCCTAGCCAGAAGGAAATCACTCATCCAAATGGTAAGAATGTGAGTTTTATTATGCCTCATCACCATAGGCTAAAGTGCTTGTAGGTCCTAAATAAACTTGAAAGATTATCTAGCCCACAAGGACTGCAACACTTAGGCAAGCCCTAGCACTGTGCTGGGCTCAGATCCAGTGGACTTGGGGGTCATGTGACCTAGAGAGATGTCAGTTGGACTGGCTAAAGGAGTGCTGGCATCACCCCTCCCCTAACTCCAGGCAGCACCGCTTACAGCTCCAAAAGAGACCCCTTCCTTCCACTTGAGAAGAAGAGAGGGAGGAGTAAAGAGGATTTTGTTTTTCAACTTGCGTACTAGCTCAGCCATAGTAGGATAGGGGACTGGGCAGAGTCCTGAGGGCCCCATTACAGGCCATAGCTCCCAGACAATATTTCTAGACACACCCTGGGCCAGAAGTGAACCTGCTGTCGTGAAAAGACGAACTCAGTCCTGGCCGGATTCATCGCCTACTAAAGAGCGCTTGGGCCCTGAATAATCAGCAGTGGTAACCAGATAGTATACACTGTGGGCCTCGGATGATACTGAGACATACTGGCTTCAGTTATGACCCAGCACATCCCCAGCTGTGGTGACTATGAGAGAGATTCCTTCTGCTTGAGAAAAGGAGAGGGAAGAATAAAGAAGACTTTGTCTTGCAGCTTAGGTATCAAGTCAGCCACAGTTGGGGGACGAGCACCAAGCAGGCTCTTGTGGTCCTTGATTCCAGTCATTGGCTCTTAGAGAGCTTTTCTGGACCTACCTTGGGACAGAGGAGAGCTCACTGCCCTGAAAGATGAGTCTCAGGCCTGAGAGCATTTACCATAAGCTCACTGAAGAGCCTTTGGGCCTTAAATGAAGATCAGTGGTACCCTGGCAGTACCCCCCGTGGGTCTGTGGTTGTGATGGGCATGGGGGAAGACTCCTTCTTCTCCAGAAAGGGGAAGAAATAGTGGGAAGGACTTTGTTTTGTGGTTTTGGTGCCAGTATAGCTGCAGTAGAACAGATCACCAGGCAGATTTCTAACGTTTCCAACTTCAGCATCTCTGGACTTGCCCAGAGCGTGGGATAACTCACTGCCCTGAAGGAAAGGACACAAGATGGGTTGGCTTGACTACCTGCTCATTATAGAGCCCCAGGGCCTTGAACAAACATAGGCGGTAGCTAGGTAGTGGTTACAGCAGACCTTGAGCAAGATCCAGTTCTGTGCTGGCCTCAGTTCTGACACACTGTAATAGTGGTGGTGGCCACAGAGGTGCCTGTGTCACTCTACTCCCAGCTCCAGGAGGATGAGAGAGAGAGAGAGAGAGAGAGAGAGAGAGAGAGAGAGAGAGAGAGAGAGAGAGAGAGAGAGAGAGACTCTGTTTGTTTGGGAGAAATAAGGGAAGAGAAAAAGAGTCTCTGCCTGGTCATCCAGAGCATTCTTCCAGATCCAATCCAAGACCACCAAGGTGCTATATCTACAAGTCTGCAAGAACTACAGTGTTACTAGGCTTAGGGTGCCCCCTAAGGCATACATGGCTTAGATGACAACACCCGAGTCATTTTGAATAGCTGAAAATCCTTTCCAAGAAGGATAGGTACAAACAAGTCCAGATTGCAAAGACCACAAAAAGTACCTAACTCTGGAATGCCACAACACTGACAAACATCCAGAAGCTTCAAGAACATGCAGGGAAATATGACCTCATCAAATTAACTAAATGAAGCATGAGGGGCCAATCCCAGAGAGACAGAGATATGTAACATTTCAGACAGAGAATTGAAAATAGCTGTTT
This sequence comes from Cheracebus regulus, assembly GCA_963574635.1. Taxonomy (NCBI): domain Eukaryota; kingdom Metazoa; phylum Chordata; class Mammalia; order Primates; family Pitheciidae; genus Cheracebus; species Cheracebus regulus. Next base: position 5,936 of record CAUYQU010026373.1, read on the forward strand.
TGAGAAAACTCAAGGAAATTCAAGATATCACAGAAAAGGAATTGAGAATTCTATCAGAGAAATTTAGCAAAGGGATTAAAGTGATTGAAAATAATCAAGCAGAAATTCTAGAGATGAATAATGCAATTGACATACTGAAGAATGCATCACAGTCTCTTAATAGCAGAATTGATCAAGTAGAAAAAAGAATTATTGAGCTTGAAGACAGGTTATTTGAAAATACAAAGTGAGAGGAGAAAAGCAATAAAAATATTGAGGTACCCCTACAAGATCTAGAAAATAGCCTCAAAGGGGCAAATCTGAGTTATTTGCCTTAAAGAAGAGGTAGAGAGAGCGACAAGGATAGAAAGTTTATTCAAAGGGATAACAACAGAGAACTTCCCAAACTTAGGGAAAAATATCAATATCCAAGTACAATAAGTTTATAGAATACCGGGCAGATTAATTCAAAGAAGACTGCCTCAAGGCAGTTAATAATCAGACTTCCAAAGGTGAAGGATAAAGGAAGAATCCTAAAAGCAGCATGAGAAAAGAAACAAATAACATACCTTAGAGCTCAAATACCTCTGGCAGTAGACTTTTTAGTGGAAACCTTACAGGCCAGGATAGAGTGGCATGACATATTTAAAGTGATGAAGGAAAGAAACCTTTACCCTAGAATATTATGTACAGTGATAACACCCTTCAAACATGAAAAAGAAATAAAGACCTTCCCAGAGAAACAAAAGCTGAGAGATTTCATCAACACTAGACCTGTCCGACAAGAAATACGGAAAGGATTTCTTCAACTGGAAAGCAGAGAATGTTATTGAGCAATAAGAAATCATCTGAAATTATAAAACTTGCTGGAATAGTAAATACACAGGAAAACACAGAATATTACAACACCATAACTGTGGTGTATAAACTACTGATATCTTAACTAGAAAGATGAAAAGGTAATCAAAAATAACTAATACAACTTTTCAAGACATAGTACAATAAGACATACATGGAAACAACAGACACACAGACGAATGGAACAGAACCCAGAAACAATAAACAAATGCCTCTATCTACAGTGAACTCATTTTTGATAAATATGCCAAGAACATACACTGGGGAAAGGACATCTCTTTAATAAATGGTGCTATGAAAACTGGATATATGTATGCAGAAGAATTAAACTACACCCCATCTCTTCCCATATACAAAAATCAAGTCAAAGTGGATTAAAGACTTCCATCTAGGTCCTCAAACTATGAAACTATTACAAGAAAACATTGATGAAACTTTCCAGGACATTGAACTGGGCAAAGATTTGTTGAGTAATACCCATAAGCATAGGAAACCAAAGCAAAAACAAACAGATGGGATCATATTAAGTGAAAAAGCCTCTGCACAGCAAAGGTAACAATCAACAAACTAAAGAGACAACCCATAGAATGGGAGAAAATATTTGCAAACTACCGATTTCACATGGTTAGGCTTGGTGTCTCCACCCAAGTCTCATCTTGAATTGTAATTCCCACAATCCCCATAATCCCCACATGTCAAGGGAGAGACCAGGTGGAGGTGATTGGATCATGGGAGTAGTTTCCCCCATGCTGTTCTCATGAAAGTGAGTGAGTTCTCATGAGATCTGATGGTTTTATAATGGGCTCTTCTCACCTCACTCAGCACTTCTTCCTGTCACTTTGTGAAGAAGGTGCCTTGCTTCTCCTTCACCTTCCACCATGATTTTAAGTTTCCTGAGGCCTCCCCAGCCATGCTGAACTGTGATTCAATTAAACCTCTTTCCTTTATAATTACCCAGTCTTGGGCAGTTCTTTATAGCAGTATAAAAAATGGACTAATATACCATCTGAAGACGGATTAGTAACCAGGGTATATAGGGAGCTCAAGCAACTCTATAGGAAAATAATCTAATAATCAAATTTAAAAATGGGGAAAAAGATGTGAATAGATATTTCTCAAAAGAAGACATACGAATGACAAACAGGTATATAAAAATGTGCTCAACATCATTGATCATCAGAGAAATGGGAATCAAAACTACAATGAGGTATCATCTCAAACCCATAAAAATACCTTTTATCCAAAACACAGGTAATAACAAACGTTGGCAAGGATATGGAGAAAATGAAACCCTATCTAGTACACTGTTGGTTGGAATGTAAATTACTACAATCACTATGGAGAAAAATGTTGAGGTTCCTCAAAATAGAGGAACCATATAATGTAGTCATCCCACTGCTGGGTATATGCCCAAGATAAAGTAAATCGCGATATCGAAAAGGTTTCTGCACTCCCATGTTTGTTGCAGCACTGTTCACAGTAGCCAAAATTTGGAAGCAACCTGAGTGTCCATCAACACATGAATGGATAAAGAAAACGTGGTTCATATACACAATGGAGTACTATTCTGCCACGAAAAAGAATGAGATCCTCTTATTTGCAACACTATGGATGGAATTGAAGGTCTTCATGCTAAGTGAAATAAGCCAGGCACAGAATGACAAACTTTGCATGTTCTCATTTATTTGTGGGAACTATAAATGTAAACAATTGAACTCATAGAAAGAGAAGAATGATGGTTCCTAGAGGCTGGGAAGGGTTTGGCATGACGCACGCAGTTCAGGGCAAGTAGGGATGGTTAATGGGTATAAAAAAATAGAAAGATTGAATAAGATTGAATATTAGACAGCACAACAGGGTGTCTATAGTCGATAATAATTTAATTGTAGATTTTAAAATAACCAGATTCAGGAGAATCTGGCAGACTGGAGGCAAGACTATATTGCAGCTCTGGACAGAGCAGCATATGGAGGCTTGGAATGTGTATTTTAGCCACAGATTGACTGCAAGAACAAACCAGCAATCCTGAGAAGACCCACAGACCCTCTGAAAGAAGCAGACCCAGGAGACACCCCAAATACCGTGAGTGCCCCAACTGTGGAGGTGGGAAAGGGAGACCATCCTCTCCCAAACACACACCACCACTGGAGAAGCTGAAGGTTGGCTTTGGGAAGAAGTTGCTGACTTTACCTGGAGCTAAGTCAAATTACACAGCTGAGTGAAACACAGTGGTAGAGGAAGCAGCGGAAAGACCCTGGGAGCTCGCTGGGTCCCCAGGCAGCCCATTCCTGCCTAGCACCACAGGGATACATTTGGAGGGGGGCCAGAGGAGCACGGAGTAAAACTTTACAGGAAGAAGGAATTCTCTAGCTGAACTTTGTAACAATTTGAACAGGGTAAGAAGCCTCCTGGCCAGAACTCTGGGAAGGGCGTAAATCGGGCATGCAGACTTCACAGGTTGGGGAAGAACTAAAGCCCCTTTCTCTTGCATCTCAGAGGTGGACAGCTTCAGACAAGTTTTCAAGCCCATTTTGCCCTCCACCTGGAAACAGACTCAGAGCTGTTGGGGAAGGGGTCATGGTCGGAGTGAGACTGGCCCTTTACTTTGACTGGGAGTTGGGTGAGGCAAGTGACTTCCAGCTTTCCCCAACCTCCTTTACAATCTGTGTGATTCAGCAGATGCAGCCATAATCCTCCTAGGTACACAACTTCAGTGACCTTGAAATCTCACCCCTATCCCCTACAGCAGCCACAGCAAGACCTGCCCAAGGAACATCTGAGCTCAGACATGCCTATCCCCACCCCCACCTGATGGTCCTTCCCTATCCACCCTGGTAGTGGAAGACAAAGGGCCTATAATCTTGGGAATCCTAGGGCCCCACCCACCATGGTTTCTCTACCCACTACTACAGCTGATGCTTTTTGGAAAGTTTCATCTTCTGGCAGGAGGCCAATCAGCACAAAAATAGAGCATTAAACCACCAAAGCTAAGGACCCTCACGGAGTCCACTGCACCCCCCGCTACCTCCACTGGAACAGGCACTGGTATTGATGGCTAAGAGACCCATAGATGGTTCACATCACAGGACTCTGTGCAGATAACCCCCAGTACCAGCCCAGAGCTGGGTAGACTCCCTGGATGTCTAGACCCAAAAGAGACACAATAATCACAGCAGTTTGGCTCACAGGAAGCCACATCCATTGGAAAATGGGGAGAATACTACATGAAAGGAATACCCCATAGAACAAAAGAATCTGAACAATAACCTTCAGCCCTAGACAGTCCCTCTGATACAGCCTACCCAAATAAGAGGGAACAAGAAAACCAACCTTGGTAATATGACAAAAGGAGGCTCTTCAACACCTCCCCTGCACCAAAATTACACTACTTCACCAGCCCAAACCAAGAAGTCCCTGATTTACTTGAAAAAGAATTCAGGAGGTTAAGCTAATCAGGGAGGGACCAGAGAAAGGCAAAGTTCAAAAACTGATACAAGAAGTGAAAGGAGAAATATTTATGGACATAGATAGCTTAAAGAGAAAACAATAAAACATTCAGAAAACTTTGGACACACTTTTAGAAATGCAAAATGACCTAGAAAGTCTCAGCAATAGAATTGAACAAGTAGAACAAAGTAATTCAGAGCTTGAAGACAAGATCTTCAAATTAACCCAATCCAACAAAGACAAAGAAAAAAGAATAAGAAAATATGAACAGACCCTCCAGGAACTTCAAGATTATGTTAAATGACAAAACCTGAGAATAATCAGTGTACCTGAGGAAGAAGATAATTCTAAAAGCCTGAAAAACATATCTGGGGAAATAATTGAGGAAAATTTCCCCAGCCTTGCAGGAGACCTAGACAGTCAAATACAAGCAGCACAAAGAACACCTGGGAAATTTGTGGCAAAAAGATCTTTGCCTAGGTACATTGTCATCAGGTAATCCAAAGTTAAGAAGAAGGAAAGAATCTTAAGAGCTGTGAGACAGAAACACCAGTTAAACTAAAGGAAAACTATCAGATTAATGGCAGATTTCTCAGCAGAAACCTTACAAGGTAGAAGGGATTGGGGACCTATCTTCAGCCTCCTCAGACAAAAGAATTATCAGCCAAGAATTTTGTATCCAATGAAACTAAGCATCATTTATGAAGGAAAGATACAATTATTTTCAGACAAAAAAAGGCCGAGAGAATTCACCATTTCCAAACCACCACTACAAGAACTGCTAAAAGGAGCTGTAAATCTTGAAACAAATCCTGGAAACACACCAAAACAGAACCTCTTTAAAGCATAAATCACAGAGGACCTATAAAAAAATACGAGTTAAAAAGCAAAAACAAAAAACAAAAACCCAAAATACACAGGCAACAAAGAACACAATGAAAGCAATGTTACCTCACATTTCAATACTAACACTGAATGTAAATGGCCTAAATGTTATACTTAAAAGATTCAGAACTGCAGAATGGATAAGAACTCACCAAACAACTATCTGCTGCCTTCAGGAGACTTACCTAACACATAAGGACTCACATAAACTTAAAGTAAAGGGGTGAAAAAATGCAATTCATGCAAATGCATAGCAAAAGCAAGCAGGGGTAGCTATCTGTATATCAGACAAAACAAACCTTACAGCAACAGCATGAAAAGAGACAAAGGCAGACAGTATATAATGGTAAAAGGCCTTGTCCAACAGGAAAATATCACAATCTAAAACATATATGCACCTAACACTGGAGTTCCCAAGTTCATAAAACAATTACAGAGTAAACAGACAACCCACAGAATGGGAGAAAATCTTCACAATCTATACATCTGACAAAGGACTAATATCCAGAATCTACAATGAACTCAGACAAATTAGTAAGAAAAAAACAAATTATCCCATGAAAAAGTGGTCTAAGGACATGAATAGACAATTCTCAAAAGAAGATATACAAACGGCCAACATACATATGAAAAAATGCTCAATATCACTAATCAGGGAAATGCAAATCAAAACCACAATGTGATACCACCTTACTCCTACAAGAATGGCCATAGAAGATGGCCGCATAGCAGCAGCTCAGGATTGTAGCTCCCAGTGAAAGCGCAGAGAGTGAGTGGATGCCGCAATTGCAGACGAATTTTTGATGCCCACAGACTGGGAGATTCCCGGAGAAGGAGCCACACGGGTCACCAGTGCAATTCTTTTGGCCGGCGCGGCGCTTCTCGGTGCGGCGTGTATGGGACTGGTTGCCCTTTTAGTCGGCCTCGGCTGGTCCCATCCCCACAAGGAGAACAGCAATTGGAAGCGCTGAGGACGGGGAAAGCACAGCTGAACCCGGGAAGGCCCAGCTCTGTGGGGAAGCGG